>JZKD02S0966360.1:185877-197706 GCA_000966675.3 Picea glauca
TAGGTCTTCTTACATCCGCCTTATTCTATTTTATTGAAAGGCCTTATTAATATTGACCTTTATTACATCTGAATACATTGATCTACCTATGTGCGGGTTAGGACCTTAACAATTGACTTCTTGAATGGACTTAACTTGTTTTGAAAATAACAAATCATGACAGCACACTCTAATAAAATCATCATTTTTTTTCATGTACATAATCTGTAATAAAGAAGGCCTTATTTGATTGATCAAATTATATTTTATGAATTGATATAGTTATCCCCTTTACGATATAAATTCCTTCTATTTTATGGTACAACAAAAAGATTTCATATTACATTTTCACATAAGATGTGAATCATATTGATAAGGCTTGTTCTTATTTAATTTTGTTCTTTTCATTGTTTAGATTAGATTACTTTTCCTTTCATTTTGTTTTCAAATTTGTTTAATTAAAACTAAATTTCTTAGCTTATTTCATATTCTTCTATTCTTAATATTTTTGGTGTGACAATTAGTTGTTTTGGGGTTTTAAAAGATAAAATGTTGATCCTATTATGACTATCAAATTTTAAGATTAATGGATAAAGATTTATTAATCCCAAAATAAATGGTACTCTGGTTTAAGTAAGTCATTTGAGCTTTCATAATCCTTAAGTTTTTTGTTTGAATAAATCTTTTGCAAGGTAATTTTCAAGAAGAGAATCACCCTATCCGTGGTGGAATACTTTCCAAGTTTTACCTTCATATTAAAACCTAGCTGCATTGAATACTTTTCCTTATACAAATTAAGTACAAAATGTTATATTTATATAATTTTTGCAATTATGTTTTAATCGGTTCCCTATTTAGGAACAAATGAGTGAGGCCTCTATTGTTATTATCTCAAACCTCTTAATGCCATCCCATACTCTTAGGGAGTAAAGTTTGCTTCCCCATCCATTAAGTAATCTCTAATGAGATTAACATTAATCATAGTGCAACCTTTTTCATATAACAAATGACAATTAAGGAGTTAGTTGGAAGATAGGAGGTCTCATTATGAGCCGACCTATCATGAACATGGGTATTTACGGTATGACATTACCATCATCTGGTCATCAAGCCAGGGTAATGGCTCTTTGTTACATGATTGAGGGAAAGGAGGTCTCATCATGAGCCAACATTTCCATTTCTGTAGATATTTGTGAATGACGATGTCACTCTCTAATTACCAAGTCAGTATAGCGGCTTCCAACTCATTGTTTATAAAAGTAAAGAAAGTAAGTTATAACAAAAGGCTTATAATCTATGCATCTTTAACTAGTGGATGGGATAAAAGCAACTAAATGGGTTAAAAAGATATCCATATTGAGGTTATGGACGCCTACTGGTTGCATTGGCTATGCCTATGGTATTAGAGGTAAACTATAAGATAACATCTTCTAGTCATCATGAATTGTTCCTTAGGGTGTGTTCCGATAAATAATATATTTTGTAGGAAGTTTGATCAAGGAGTACTCGTCTTTGCTTTCTGGGTAATAGTTAAAAAGGTTATCTTTTAAAAATCAATTGCAGCTAGTTAAAACTTTAAAAGGTTGACTTGTTAATGTGGAACACATGTTTCAAGACAAACTCTCTTTTTGTCAAAAGCCTTATCTTTTGTCTTCTCGTACATGTAAATATTTTATTATCTAGCCAGAGATAATTGCTTCACTCAGTAAGTCGTCATTTGTTGGGCCCCAATAACCCCCTTCTTTTTCTTTAATTAAAATCTAGGGTCCCTCGAAATTTAACTTGGATTCTTCGTTTGTTTCCCTTTGACTTGATTGGATTGGCATTGGTTTGTTTTGTTTCGAGGTTGGTTTGAGTTTATATTCTTTTCTTTTGTTCGGTTTGAATTTCATGAAATTTAAATGCCATTTTGTTTTTCTTTCTACAGAGTTTTGTTGTTGATGGCTTGGTTGAAGACTTAGATTAATAACAATGATTTCACAGAAAGAATATTTATTGTGACACGTCGCTTCTATGTCATTTGTTCACATTTGATCAATTTTGAATGAGGGAGAGATGAACATAGAAATCTTAATTTAAACGAAAACATTAATTTTTATCAATTGTTTACTTTCGTTTAAATTATGATTATGTTTTCATCTTTTTCTCATTAGCAATCATTTTCACAAAATCATTTGGTAGGTTTAATTAATTAAATTATTTTGTTAGTTTGCATCTCATTTCAAAATAAAAATAAAAAATAAAAAAAATTACCTATCATTTGTTTGATTTTGTGAAAACCCAAAATTAATTTTTTTTTTCTCCATCAACTTGAAGCTTTTAAAATTTCAAGATCATATTTTAAAGTAAAATATAAACAATATTTGTTTAAAACTTATAGTTAGTTTAATTTCATTTTAATTTTATTGTTCTAGATTTTGTTTTATTCACAATTTTTAGGTTATTAATTTGGTTTCTTTTTGTTTCACAAGTTTCTATTATCAGTATGGATCTAATCATGGATTGATTTTATTATCTAAATACATTCAAGATAATTGATCCAAAATAATATTGGATTGTTGCAAATAATTTATGAGCAACAACAAATAAAATTTGGAAATGCATTCAAAAACAGACAGACGATTTTGCGAGACTTGTTTCAACCAAACCGTGAGGAATTTGAAGAAACGGTTGAAAACTCATCTCCAAAATGGACACATTTAGCTTACACGCAAGAATTTCCCTAAACAAATGCATGATTTCAGAGATATTTGTGTCTTTTTACGAAGCAAATTTCAAATGGCGAAAATTATTAGTGACGCCTAGACTGTTCATTCATTGTATAAATATATGAGAAAGTTTAGAGCCAAAGGGATCCAGAAAATTGAGAGGAGGATTTTTATCCTTTCTTTTTTGTATATTATATCTTTTGTAAACTTTTTTCTTTTCAAATGGAGTAATGGATGGTTGGAATCTTTGGGAGAATTGACAAGTATTTTCAAAAAAGAATATGGAATTCCAAATTGCTTAATGGTTTTGTCCTGTAAGTAAAATGGTTTTGTTTTCATTATAATATCTTCATATTATTTGAGTAATTAATTATGCATTGATTTAAATTAGTTTTAGTTTGTTTTATCAATACATTGTTAATTGTTATAATGTATGTATTCATTTTTTTCAATCTTTAAGAGTCTATTATTCCAAAAATTCATTTTGAACCTTATGATGAACATATTTTATTGAAACTATATGAAAAAACAGTTTACTCTTTGACTTTCATCATGTGTAGATTGTGCAATGTTTTTTCATTGTCTTCTCATATATTTTTTTGATATGAAATGTTATCTTTTTCGAATTAGCTTTAGTATTTTCTTCACTTAATATTTTATATCGGGATGTTCTTTATGTTGTTCATTATCTTCTGGTCTAGTTTATATCTGTGATTGATCAATTATTTAAGTATTTTTGAGTTTACTTCTAATGTTAAATGGTTGATAACACCATTACCGAGGATTGGGATTTCTTTCGTTCTCAGATATGGGATATCTTAAGGTCACATGATATTTAATTATTTGTATTTTTGTCATTATAAACTCGCTCCAGAATATGAAACACTTCATTGAATTTATTCATGAAGTTATATGCTTGTTCAGGTCATAGGTTTCCACTTGACACGGGACAAGAGGAGCTCATACACACGCAGAGAGATGATTTTAGTTTATTAATGATGAGGTTAGTCAATGTATTATTTATTTAAGTTGTTTATATTTGAATGAGTAGTGATTGCATTACTTAGACGTTAATTAACTTTGTATATTTTCATTATATCATCACAATCATATGCATTCATTATTTACTAGTTTAATATTCAGATCATTAGAATAAGTTTTGTTTTTACTTAATCTGGTTAAGAAACATTATCTCAAACAATCACTTTCGCAAGGCTTTGTTCAAACCTTGTAAACTGTATATAATCATTGTATATTAACACTCTTCGCTGAACATTTGTAATTAATATGTTGATTGTTAGAATTGTATCTTTACCTAATTTACATATTTTAATCATTTTTTAGGATCCTAGTTGGCTAACGGAGCCATAAAACCCGTCAGGTTAGATTATACCAAACATCTTGGGTTAAATAGACAACCTCGGTCCGGATCTATCCTTCTCGTTGACAGTGTGTCATAAACGCCCGTCAACAGGATTCGATAAAATCCTCAACGGAAGGCATATTCCAAGTGACTCCAAAGGCGAATTTGACTGAATGGAATGTTGATACGAACACAGAGAATTCAGGACCAAGTTTGGAGAGAATGGTGAGAACCATTTGTTTCTCCTCCTTAGATTTATCAAGCCCGCAAGCTTTGAGTTGCGACAGTAAATCCTTGAATTTTGTAAATAAATCTTGGATATTGTTGAAGCTTTTTGAATCCAATGTGAGCAATTCCACCTCCAGCATGTGTCCCCTCATCTCATCATGTTTGTCAAAGATCCCTTCCAAGGTGGTTCAGGCTTCATTGGGAGTCTTACAAGAAGATACGTGAAAAAGGAGATCGAGAGAAATAACACTGCAAATTGTTCTGAATGCTTCATCCATTCGATTTAAGTACTTGGATTTTTCTATGGTTGATGTTGGTTCTGTGTCTGTATTCAAGGTTAACCTGTACAATCCTCTGGTTCGGAGATGTATGACTATTTTCTCATTCCATGCAAAGTAGTTGTAAGATGTAAGAATGAATTCTTTTGGGAAATCCATCTTTCCGTTGTCTTCAATCTTTTGTACATACAAAAAAAATTGGTGTAGCTTTTGCTTAGCAGTGTGTTAGCTCTGATACCATGTAATGTGTTGAACCTGCACATAATATATCTAGCTAGAAAATCCTACACACATTTGCAGAGAGAAATTTAGAAAGAAGAAAAGGAAAGAAAGAATAGAAGAATTCTCAATAATTGTTATGAATAATGAATAATTTACACATGATATACTCTGTATAACTCAATGAATGTGCATTGGAGGAGAACCAATGCGCCATATTGGTGGTCTAGAGTGATCTGGACACACACCAACCGTTACAGGTGTGCATTGCCACCTAGTCTAGTCTCTCAGGCAGTTACGGGAGTGAACTGCCACCTAGATGAGTTAACTAGTCAACCAGTCTTCAGTTAACTGACTGAAACAAAGTGTAGTGAGGAATAGATCAAGGAATCAAGGGTAATGCGTCAATCTGGTGATGAAACCAAGGCAAGTGCGCATTGGCATGGTGATGATCCAAATGTTGCATGGTGACAAAACCAATGCAGCAACTAGACTCAACTCAACTAGTCAAACTGAAGTGTCAACTGAAGAGAATATTCTCCCCTAAAATATAGGAGACTAGATAATGACTAATTATGACTAATAAACAAGGGAAAACCTTAGAAAAAATAAATCCTAGGTGTGTGTGAAGTAACTCCAACAGGTAATAGACTTGAAATCTCAAGCAGAGGTTTTGAAGGAAAAAGGATCTCCACAATTTGTCAAGGGTCGAATACCAAAAAAGAAAAAAAAATGGTAAAAAAGAGGAGAGACGTGGTGAAGATGATATTGGGAGAGAATATAAGAATAGAGTAGGTTGCGGAGTATATGGGAAAGGATTTGATTGAGAGGTTTCAAAGAATAAGGTTTAGCGATCGAGGTTCGATCACTAGGTGTAGAAAGAGTGGGCCTCCATCTTAGGTTATGGACCAATTTTTCACATTTTATCCTGGAGCTAAATAAGTTTTATTTTTCAAAGTGAGGGGGATGCATTGAAGATTCTGAAGGGTTGATGGTTTTGGGATACGTCTTATTTGCAATTAAGTCCTTGGTCTGTTTGTTTCAACCCTAGAACAAAGGCTTCCAGGAAAATCCCAATCTAGGTCAAGATGCATGGCTTTCCTATTTAGTTATGGTCAGAGAAGGCCATAAAGGCCATATGGGATGCTCTTGGTAGAGTTTTGAAGGTGGATCTCTCTTTTTTGAAAAAGCCATATTGGATTGTAGCACGAGTATTTTTCAAGATTGATATGGTTGAAGGCCTGGCAAAATCACTGGAGATTGTGGTTGGGGATAATAGCCATACACATTTGTTGGATCAATGTAGAACCCCCTTTTGATGTGTTTGTTGTCACTTGTATGGTCATGTGGTAGAAGATTGTCCTCAATCATTTACAAGAAAGGTTTGGCATAAAAAGGAGTTTCATCAAGTGGTTGGTTTATCAGAAGAGAAATCAAGTGAAGGAAGAGATCCTATTAGTATCTCTCATAAGGTATCCCCCTCTTATGATCTTATATTTATGATTGCTATGGGTGTACTGGACTCAACCTCAATAAGGAAGATGGGATGGACGATGCCAATTCTAGTGGTTTACAAACTCAAAGATTGGAGGCTTAGATGGAAAAGATAAGACGCAACCTCATGAGAGCGGATCAACACTAACTTCTGGTGAGCACTCACAAAATCCCCCGATGGTTTTGGAACAAGTATCTTTTTTTTTCTTTTGTTCTAAAGTCTGCAGTTCAAGTCGGGTGGGGGTTCCAAAGGGAAATTCCCCTACTATCCTAGCCATCTCCTTCAAAGTCAATAGGGGTTCTAAAGGGAAATTCCCTCCCTTTCTCAAAGGTTCAAGCTTAGAACCCTTTTCAACCAAAATCCGACCTGTATGGGGAGAAGGAGAATATAAATTATACTTCTACTTCTAGATAAATTCCTTTTTGAGCCAAGGAAACTCTATGAGTCTTACAAGTTTCGATTATGGGGATGAGAACAACTTGTCATCCTTGGGCAGATATTTTTTGAGGCCTAGAAAAGGAGTTTCTATGATTGGAGGTGTTATCACTCAGATTCTCCCTAGAGGAAAAGTCCAACCTCTCCGAGGAGAAAACCTAAGGACACTACAGGAAAGTTGCATGTTGTCACCTCGACAACATTGCCCCACACTTCTAGGTTCGAATGATGGTCTCCTACCTAAGGGGGGAATCCCTAAACTAGATCCTAAACCTATTGTTTAAGTACAAGGGAGCAAAGATGGCTAGGATTTATTTTATGTAAGCGAAAATTATCAAAAGCTTATTTCTCCAAATGATAAATATTGTTCAAGTGTTTATCATGCAATTTAAGTTTTATCATGTGATCAATTAGACTCGGATGTCCGTGAAACCATAGATATTCTAGGCAAGACTAAAAAAAAGGGCTTCCAGACAAAGTGTGCCTTATGCTACATCCTTCAAATATACTTGTAGCCTCGAATACCCACGGTACAAGAGGGTAATCTTCCCAAATGTTGTTTTTGGTGCATTGTAACAGTCCGGCAACCTAATGGTTGGTTTCAGGATGCCTAGGGGACTTCCAATATACCTAAGGGTACATGGAAGTAATCTTCGAGTTCAGGTGTTGTCTAATGCAATACTACTGAAGTGGGTACCAACAAGGGTTTCAGGAGTTCCAACAAAGCGAGACAAAGCTCATGCCTCCTAGTCTCATAAGTATCCATGTGTATTGATCCCAAACTGTAGTTTTAAATGCTCAACGACAGCTCCTTGTCGTTATTTATAGACAACGAGTCACGTCTCTAGCCTAAAATTCACTAAGGGTCTTGCCCAGAATTATGACAACATCATCATTGCTTGCATTTAAACATGAAGTGCTCAAATAAAAAAAATAGCGTTCAGATCAATGTATTTCACACATTCATATATCAACAAATTTTTCAAAGCTCAAAATCCAATGGCAAAGTTATGTTCAACACACCACTTACAATTATACTTGATTTTCACAACATAAATGGTAAAGTTCTCAAAGTAAATTTTGGTTCATCGTGCTTATTTTAAATCATACTTTATTAATTAACAAAGCATAAATTAAAATAAATGTGGAATTTCATCAAATTATATACCCAAATTATCTTTCAAAGAGAGAGCATGTAATCATAGCCACATATCATTTGTCATTGAAAATTTAAAGCAAGGGTAGTATCGAACTATTCATTCCACATTTGCGTAGTTTCCAATTTGCTCAAGTATTTTAATCTATGAGCCAATTTTTACCAATAAGCGAAGTCAACCAATAGCAAATGACGTCAACTAATCGATATGTAATTCGCTAGGTAAAGTATCATGCATCATTTATAAAATCGAATCCATTAAACGAACCATTAAACCTACACATGTCTAGATGTGAAATCTTACCAAGTTATCGTAAGGCAAAAATGTGCGTGATTCAAATGATGAAACAATGGTAAATTAAAACAACATTAATTTAGATCTGAGTCGTGAACTGTGTAATCAACACAAAGGAATGTCACACCAAGTTTTAATGTGAAGATATACCACTGAATAGAGAAATACCTACTTATGTAGATCGCGATTTATTGGGCAAGGGCACCGAATCAAGGGGAATCACAGTCGCGATTGTTAGGCAAAGGCATTGGATCGAGGGTTTTGCAATCATTGGTGCTTCGGCAACCATGGAAACAAAATGCCGCACGCCACTTGATAACCTGCGGCTTTTTGACAGATGAAAAGAAAAAATCGAGACAGTGATCTAGCGATGGGAAAACTAGATATGCTTGAAGAAGATATGATGGAGAAAAGCGTGAGATAATCGACAAGGATACAAATATTTCTTATGCACAGTGTGAGAGATACGAAGAATCTGCCTAAGGAATCCGTTGAGGGTTTATTTAAGTCTGAAAATTAAAATCGACTATGCAGAAAACCCCAAACTTGTGCGATCCGAGTCAAAACCCTCTATAGTGAAATGCTTTGATCGTTTTCAAATGAAATCATACCAACAGTGTTAGATCAAAGGCATCAATTAGATTTAACATCGATTACACCAGATTTGAATCTAGAAACAAAATTTAAAACCCTAAGATTTTTTTCAGTTATTATGAATCGTGTTCTAAATCCTTCAGGGTATGATGTGATGTCTAGATTGTTGAAAATACTAGATAAACACTTAGTCTACTAACAATAAGATTTCAACCTCCAATAGTCATTCACTAATAATGCAAGTTAACACATGCATATAACTGGAACTATGAGCAGAAATACAAAAGACTAGGCAATCTGAAAATCAACAGTGGAAATAAATGAACAATAGACAGCATTTAACACAGATTTTTGGGCAATGCCCCTAGAAAAACCCCGAAGGGGAAACCAGCGAAGGAAAGATCTTTCTTATTGAGCTCGCCAGAAAAATTCTTAGTTTACAACAACATTATTTTTCAGCAAATAAAACTGTACTTATCTAGAAAAATGTGCCAACAATCCACTTCGATTTCAGTGCAAAACCACCTTGAAAAATGTGCCAGCTTACTGTACAGCCCTATACAGTCAACACAACAGCAAACACTACCTCGAATCATGTGCCCAAATCTCTGTTGTACAATCTTGTTCTGTACGGACAAGCTACAACAATTAATGCACCCAAAACTGCCTCGAAATCTATGCAACCCTTGCCTCGATTTTCATGCATAAAAACAATTGTACGGACCATGGTGAGCCCTTCTTGGGATGTGTGCCTCTTATTCTACTTAGGATGCATGTCAATCCTCCTTTGCTGCTACTCTTTTCCTTTCAGCTCAATCTCTCTTGGAAAGTGTCTCTTCACATTCCCTCCAATCTCCCTTGAAAAGTGTGCCCCATCTCTCTCACAATCTCTACTTTTATTTATTCATTAATGAGTAACTTCCCTAACCCTAGATCTCCAAAAACATAGACGGTCAAGATTAGATCTTTCCCTCTTGAGATCAAAGGTCGTGACTTAATCTATCATTGAGACGACTTAAATCACTTAAGTCACTCGAATATTATAAAGTCACTTTCACTTTACCCAATAAATAATAAAAGACCCTAACTGCACTTTACAAAATCACGTTATAA
This sequence comes from Picea glauca, assembly GCA_000966675.3. Taxonomy (NCBI): domain Eukaryota; kingdom Viridiplantae; phylum Streptophyta; class Pinopsida; order Pinales; family Pinaceae; genus Picea; species Picea glauca. Next base: position 195,741 of record JZKD02S0966360.1, read on the forward strand.
ACTCACTTTATAAACTTAAGAGAGACATTTGCTCATCACTTCGACATGTTAGGCACGACCGATGCAGAAGTACCTCCAAGCTACAAAAAAAACTAACATAGATCTGTGTGAAATAAAGAGTAAATTGATTATGGATATAGATGCCTTGTGAGATCCACCTGCAAACAATAAATAAACCAGATCTAGATCCATGTCAGTGCCAACTATGCAAAATAGTCAGTGGAAGATGGATTAGCATAAGAAACTCAGAGAGAAAGATGAATCCTTGAAGCTCAAGAAATAAAAATAAAAAATTGATGGGAAACATTTAATGGGGTTTTGATTGAAAACTTTTTAAAGAAAAATGGCATGCCATTGGGCTATGGGGTCGATCAATTTCGAAAATGTATTGGTTGAATAATGTTAGTGCTTTCCCTCACCTAAGGCTGTGGAAAAAGCACTAATATAGAGATGGATTAAATTATTAGATCAAAGGAGGTTGAATCGTGAGAACAACAAACAACCAATTTCATGCAAAGACTTTATAAGCAAATTGCAAAGTAACGAAAAAAAACTTACTTAGTCTTCTTCCCAAATACCTTCCAAATAAGCTTCAAACATTTCCTGAAAAGAAAGTACCTCCTTGACTTATCTTTCTTTGCATTGTTAAATTTTCCTATTACTCAGTCATTGAGATTAATGCCAATAATTGCTAAACTCAGAAATTTACTTTGCTGATATAATTTTCAGAATTATGCAGTGAACCTACAACTAAGTAATAAACCATAAAAATGACAGCAAAAGCATACACAAAACCAAGCATAAAAATAGACAACACCAGAAATACCCTGGAAACCCTAGTTTGGGGGCAACCAACAAAGAGGGGCTTCTATTATGGGCTTTCAAGAGAATTTATGGCAACAGAAAATCAGAAATTTCTTCAACAAGTTTCCTCACTCCCTCAGCAAAAACAACCCATCAAACTCAGCCTACTTTTTCGGACCTACTTTATCGACCCATCTTTTTTGACCCTTAAAATCGGCCCTTTGATGGTTGTTGTATGTGGCCTGAGTTCGGCCTCCCTTTGTTGCACAGTACAACCCAAGTATGGCCTCTGCTAGCTGCCCAAATCTGGCCCAGAACTCGCCCTCTCTGCCTCATCTGCTCCCTCTTCTTCTCTTGCCTAAGCACCCTCTTCCTCTTCTCACAAATGAGAATGTATGTCCCTCTTATACCCTCGGCGCTTCTATTTATCTCCCTAATTCACTTTTTCAAGAGACTTCTAGAAGCCTCAAGAAATACACTTTTGTGAATTATTGATTTCTGAAAAGTGACTTTTTCAAAAATCTGAGTAAAAAATCATTTAAGTAACTTTTTTAATTTTTCTTAAGTTAAAACTTAGGATAAAATAAATAAAGTTGATCTCGGTATTTCATGTGGCAGCATGCCTAGGACACTTAGGCCCATGATGAGACACCTACCGAACTACAAAACTAACACTCCCTCTTAGCAAGGGAGGTGTCTCCACCTGGATCAATCTGTGATCCCATCAAGCCTATTATTGTTATAGTTGCTCCCTCTGAACTAGAAGACATCCCAACTACCTCTGTTGCACTCTGATTTGATGTCTTGCTCAACTCCTCCATTAATGTCAGGTCATACCAGCTGACAGATTTGGCAGTTTTGGATGAAGCCACTCGTCCACAAGACTACCATCGACACTGATCTATGATCCAAAATCACCTTGCCCACTACAGGCTGTCCCAGCACCCTATACATCATACCCTCTCTGATGCCAAGCCTCATTGTTGCATCCTCGGTATTCACTCCCTCTACCCATATGAGTACATATCCATCCTCGAACTTCACTGCATACCCCATATCCTGTTAGGGTCCTAACCCACACATAGATAGATTAATATATTTGAATGCAATAAAGGTCAATATTAATAAGGCCTTTCAATAAAATAGAATAAGGCGGATGTAA
>JZKD02S0966360.1:207078-218821 GCA_000966675.3 Picea glauca
AGAAGGATCTTCCTCTAGATGCTTCTCTTGATAGACATATTTAGTATAAATAAGGGTCTAGGGTATGAAAACCCTAGCTTGGAGATTATTGTAACAGAGCGTTGCTCAATTGGAGGTTGCCCCCTCGAAGAGGCCTGTGAACATTGCTTTATGAATCAAAGTGTTATTTCTGTTGTTGTTCTTATATCATTTCTATGTTATTGTGGAGATTATGCTGGATATATTACTGTTATTTTGTCATTTCTAGCATTTTATTTATGTTCTGCATATTTATTATATCTGGTATCTTGCATATCCTCTAGAGCTGCCACGAAGAGTAAATTGACCTTCATCTCTGGAACATACAGCACCTCAGCCACCTCCAGAGAACCCCCTGACTCTAGCTAGAATCTGACGCATCCAACCCCCTTCACTGCATGCATGGTGTCGGCCCCACTACCCACATGCGAGTCTAAGCTCGTCTTTGAAACACTAAGGAACACCAACCTCATTCCCATCATATGGCGAGATGATCCACTATCCACGAACCATACCCCACTGTCCTCCAACTCTGCAACATTGTTGCTCGAAAGAGAAGCGACTAGAGAAAATTCATCCTCGAATTTCTCTGCAAAAGCATCCATCTCAGTAGATGATGTGGTTGCAACCTTTGCCTCCTTCTTCTTCTTCTTGGGACACTGGTTGGCATAGTGCCCAGTCTTGTGACATGCAAAGTATTTCACTTTTCCCATGCCTCTGGAACCTTCTGCTCCACTGCCCTTCTTCGCATGAAGAGCCACATTCTCTTCATCTTCACTCTTTGGCTAGCTAGCCTGAGTTGCATCAAGTCTCAGCTCCTCCTAGGTGAAGTCATCCCATAATATCTCTCAATCACGGAGCTTCTCCCCGGCCACCACTCCATAGGCAAATACTTCCCACTGCTTGGTGAAGCCATTCAAGGTTGTCCTCACCAACTCAGTCTCATCCACTGCCTCTCCCACAGTTGCCAGTTCATCTCTGATCTTAGTGAAAATTGTGAGGTAAGTGATCACCGACTCTCCCTTGGCCATCTTCGTGCTTCTCAGCTTCTCTATGAGCAGCATTTTCCTGGTCTGGTTATCAGACTAGTACAACTTCACTAGGGCCTCCCACATGTCCTTCATTGTCTTCTTGCTAGACAAATGAGGAATAATGTGGTCCTTGACTCCATCCACAATTATCCTCCTGGCCTTGACATCTTTCTTGTTGTGAGTTAGTTGTACTGGATCAGCAAGGGTTGCCACTTTTCCTTCAGCAATTTCCAACAGTCCATTCTCCTCCAGTACCAAGCCAATACACTCCCTCCAAGGACAGAAATTTGAGGCACCATCCAGCCTATCCTCAAACCTTAAGCCTGCACTAGCCATTTGAGTTTGTTTCTCTATTTCCCACACACTTCCGGTCACACGTCCTCCTTTGTTGATTCACTCTATGGTTTGCACAACAAAGTATCTTGGCTCCTTATGTACTTCAGAGGCTGAGCTCTGATACCATGTTAAATTTTTCTATTACTCAGTCACTGAGATTAATGCCAATAATTACCAAACTCAGAAATCTACTTTACTGATATAAATTCCAGAATTATACAGTTAACCTACAACTAAGTAATAAACCATAAAAATGATAGCAGAAGCATACACAAAACCAAGCATAAAAATAGACAACACCAGAAATACCCTAGAAACCCCAGTGTGGAGAAAACCAGCAAAGATGAGCTTCTATTATGGGATTTCAAGAGAATTTATAACAACAGAAAATCAGAAATTTCTTACAAAAATTTCCTTAGCAAGTTTTCTCACTCCCTTAGCAAAAACAGCCCAGCAAACTCAGTCTGTTTTTTCGGCCCCGCTTTTTCAGTCTACTTTCAGCCCATCTTTTTCAGCTATGCTTTTTCCAGCACCGAAAAATCGGCCCTACTTTTTTGGCTCTAAAAAATCGGCCCTCTGATGGCTGTTGTATGTGGCCTAAGTTCGACCTCCCTTTGTTGCACAATACAGCCCAAGTATGGCCTCTGTTGGCTGCCCAAATCTAACCTAGAACTCGCCCTCTCTGCCTCAGCTGCTCCATCTTCTTCTCTTGCCCAAGCACCCTCTTCCTCCTCTCACAAATGAGAACGCGTATCCCTCTTAGCCTCAACCCTTCTATTTATCTCTCTAGTTCACTTTTTCAAGAGACTTCTAGAAGCCTTTAGAAATACACTTTTGTGAATTATTAATTTCTGAAAAGTTCATTTTTTCAAGAGACTTCTAGAAGCCTCTAGAAATACACTTTTGTGAATTATTAATTTCTGAAAAATGACTTTTTCGTAAATCTAAGTAAAAAGTCATTTAGGTGACTTTTTTAATTTTTCCTAAGTTAAAACTTAGGATAAAATAAATAAAGTTGATATGGGTATTTAATGTGTCCATCAACATGCCTAGGACACTTAGGCCCATGTTGAGACACCTACCAAGCTACAAAACTAACATGCATGAGACTTTCTCCATATCAAACAATAACCTACTCACCCTCTTCAATAAAGCAATAGCACACCCAAGAAAAGATCCTCTTCAATAAAGCAATAGCACACCCAAGAAAAGATAAATAGATGGACAATAGCAAAATTTTCTTTATTCTCCAATATTCCAAATCCTATTTACAAATAAGAGGCCTTACCCTTTTATAGATGAAGAGGAAGCCCTAAACCATTTACAAAAATCATGGGTAAAATCATTGAACCGTGAACAAAATAATATTTTAAATGTGCTCTTACAATAGAATAATGATTTTTCCCTTTGATAAAGTCAAACCATAATAAAATAATGATATTTTTCCTTGGACACGGTCAAATAATGATTTTCCTACTTAGAAAAGGTCAAATCATGATAAAATAATAATTTTCATGGTGCATCCCCTTTAGGAGAGGGTCAAAATGGTCAAATGAGCTCAACTTCTTGTTCTATTAATGAAATAAATCACGTGCCAAGATAGAATTCGCCCTTCCACTTAAGCTGAGATATTAAACATGTGCTCAAATAGAAAGGGGGTGCTCCATGTGTCCAATGGATCCAATAACACTCCAATGTGTAATATCTACCTAGAATGATGGGTTTAGCCCCTTAGAAAATCATTAATTCATAGCTCCAAGTGACAATTTCCTAATAAACATAACATTTTATTTCAATTTGAACACTTGCCTAAGTTTTACCTAAGGAAACATTGTTTAATAGTTTTAAATAAACCCACTCTTAAGAAAAACCCATATTTCCTAAGTTTTTTGGGTGGAGGATAGGCAATTAGTGAGATTAGTGATGAAAGGAGAAAAGGGGGTGATGACTCTCAAAGTCGTAGACATGCATAGGTCAATCTTTTAACATTTTTATGCCTCTAGCTTTATTTCAACTAAACGTTTTTTTTTACAGTAGCCTTCTAGAGGGAGCTTTTATTATTTCGGTCTGCACACACTTCCCCTTTATTTTCTTTTGATTAGTCATTATTTTTTTTAAGTCTTTTTTCTTTAGATAAGCATTTTGCTCTTAGGACTTTGAAGGGGGGNTAAACATTTTGCTCTTAGGACTTTGAAGGGGAGAGGGGGGGGGGCATAGTGAAGTAGTTTGTACTTTATTTTCATTGTTCTTCATCTCTTAACCTTTGTGGCTTTATTTGACTTAGGTTTTTTTTTATTTCGACCTTTCTTTTTTACCTTTGAGTAGTCATACATGACGAGATGTAATTATATTTTTATTGTGGATGGAAACGAGTTATACTTAAGACAATGGAAAGTGCTTAGTGTGATTAGGATATGGATTGCACTACCCTGTCTAAACAACCTAGTAATATGAATTATCTTATAAGAGGCGCAATTATAACCAGAAATATGTTTCCCATGGTAATACGACGCAAGTGAGAAACCTTATATGCTATGACATCCTAGTCAATCGTCGTAAGGTAACCACAACTTCATGACATGCCAGGGGGTTATATCATCACGTCTAAACAAATATTACACATGGAGTATCTATGGAGTGATTTGGACCACCAAGGTGTATCTGAGCATCTGAAGTAAGCACATCATGGTTCATCAATCCAACATCATGTCACGATTGGAGAATAGAAAAGGTTGTCTGGAACTGGTCAGAAATGAATGAAAGCTCGTGCAAGCAGGTACATGATACCATTGTAAAGGTATCCAAAAGTTGCTACCCTTGAGAGGGTAACGAAAGGTTTTCGCACCTTTGGGAGTTTAGGCCAAGATCCAATCCTTGACTTGGGCTCTAGTTTTGTATGTAGAAAATCATTTTTGAGACATGCAGGAGACAAAGCCCTAAAAGAAATAAAACAAGGGAAACAACAATCCCTTGACAGGGTCCTTGCAGCAAGACAAAACCCCTAGAGGGCCCTCAAATGATTTTACTCTCCTTAAAACATACAGGGTCTTGTAAGTCCCTCAAAAAAACTTCCTTGGTTAAATTGGTTGATATTATGATAATACAAGAAACAATGGGTGAAGGTCACAATTAGGCAAAATATTGAAAGATTGGGACATTTGGGTAGTTTCTCTTGGATCATAGTGATCAATTTGGTTTCTTGCTTTTTATAGAAGTGTCCTTCACACTCCCCACTTTGTATTTCCACTTATGTACTGAGGAATCTCATTGACCTAATTCTTGGTCATTTGTTGGACTTTAATAAACTTATCTTATCTTATCTTATGTCATTTGATGTTGATGGGAACTTTGGAGGTGTTTTAACAGGGTGGAAAAAATTGATCACTCTATTGAATTATGTCGCCATTGATTTAAGTATTTGGACCAAGTTCATATTCAAAAATTTGGGCCATACCTTCTCAGTGATCAATTGTCATGGTCCCTATGAGAACACACAGTTTTTTTGGGATTCCTTTTTTTTTCTTCAGTGTGTAAAAGAGGAGGAAGTCATCATAGGTGGAGAGTTGAACTTCACAGTTTCTAGAGTTGAGGTTTGGGGTTTTAATGCTAGATTGGACAAGGTTGTTGCATACTTCAAGCATAAGATAGAAGAATTGGGATATATTGATGTTGAACCCCTAAAATTGACTCCTTCCTAGAAAAATAACAGAGGAACAAAACAGGTAACCAAGAGACTTGACAAATTCTTAGTCTCAGAAAGCATCATGAATGAGGTGGACCAAATAAGATCTTGGGTGATCCCTATTGACTTTTTTAATCATAGTGCAATAGTTTTACAAATTGATAGGCAAAATGACAAACCACCAAGTCCAATCAAATTTAATCCATTGTGGCTTGAAGAGGAAGATTTTAGGAATCTTGTTGTACAAGAGGGACTAGATTTTATTCAAATTCCAGAGAGTCGGCTTGCTTTTAGTTCGTCTCTACTCTAAAAAGGGTATAAAAGGCAATTATTGAGTGGGTTTCCAAAAAATAGAGAAGAGATGGATAAGGAGTTGAAAGTAATAGAAAAGGATTCAATGGACGTATTTGGCAAATGAGGAACTCTAAGGGCCTCGTGATCAACAAATTATCTGAAATTGTTGAAGTGGGATCTACTTACTTTCATAACATCTACAAGGAGCCTGAGAAATAAAATGTAGTAGAAATCTTAAGGATTGCTTCATACTTTCCTAGCTTTGTCATGGAGGAAAACAATCAAATTTTGATGGATAAGGTTTTAAAGGATTAATTGAGGATTGTTCTAGCATTTTTCAAAAAAGACAAAATCCCAGGCCTGGATGGGTGGACAGTAGAGTTCTTCATTTGTTTTTATGAGTTATTGGAGGAAGATTTGCTCGGAGCGATTGAGGTCAAAAGCATAGGAAAGGTTTCAAGTTCACTCAATGCAACCTTTTTGGCCTTAATCTCGAAAAAGGATAAGCTAGAATCTTTTAATGAATTTAGGTCGATCTCCTTGTGTAATTGTTTGTATAAAATAATTTCAAAGGTACTAGCAGTTAGGGTCAAAAAGATCTTCTCATATGTTATCTCACAAGAACAATTTTGTTTTCTGGCAAATAAGCAAATTTATGAGGCAATTAGGGCTGCACAACAAGGAATTCATTCTATTAAAGTAAAAAATCGTCCAACTGCAGTTTTGAAACTGGGTTTTCCAAAGGCATACAATCGAACTAGTTGGTTGTAATTAAGGCTTTTGCTTCTATATAACGTACCCAGCCTCCAAGTTGAGTCTCATCACTTCAAAAAGGATTTAGCCTGGTAAATACGAATTTAAAAATGCCCCATACATATAAAAGAAAACCAAGGAGCAGCAAGCCCATAAAAATTACAGCAAACAACATGTTGATTTACCCATGCATCTAACAACATTTATAAAAATGTGAATGCATCTAGTAAGCACGCAACAAACACACAGCATCCAAATATTCATTTATGCAGTAGAATAATCATAATAAACACGACAGAAACTTATATGTTTATTAAATATAACCAATTGGCTACGTACAAAGGATGAACCTCCAAGCCATAGGCGTTGTTGTTTATTTTCTCTCAACAACAAGCCACCCGAGCTGAGGCTATGAGTCCATAAGGAGATCTGACCCTCCTGGCTATACACTCTCCACATTCAACAATCCCAAACCCAGGTTCTACTCCAACAACAGTTATAATCCACCAACTCTCTTCCCCACAACCTGCACAACCCAAGGAATGTACTCCCTTCATTGCTCTCAATCCATCGGATTGTACCATTCATTTATCAGGGCTTCCAGTGCACTCAGTTTTCCATGAATCTCTCAGTTGGGAACTTCCAGGAACTCTCTGTTGCTCTAGGAATGCTAACTGCAACCAACCAAGGCTCTTGAACCATTTCCTCAATAGGAAAACACACTACAAGCTTACAACCTGTTTTACAGGCACACAAGCCACATTTCTAGCATAAAACACATCCAAACAATGGTTGCCTTCCAGCACAACATGGTTGGTACTCTTCCCAACACTCATCTCCTCTCTTGCTACCCAAAAACCTGCATGTAAAAATTGTCTCCTTTTCCCATACGAATTTTCTTTTTTTCCCTTGCTTGCTTGACTCTCACTCTTCCCAAAGATGATTGTACTCTAACTCCATGCTCCCAATAGCTATGGGATGTGACGCCTCACACCCACCCTCTTACATGAGTTTAATAATTGGCTTTGGGAACACTCGACAACGAATAGAAGGTTATACACAATGATAATAATTTTAGGAAAAGTGGGTTGGATTAATGCCCATGAATATTTCCCCCTTAAACCCCTCTCTCTTGTGGAATCATAGCCCCCCATCGTTTTCACCCCTCTCGTATCGCAACTAGTGATTACTACTTTTATTAATCATTTCAACTTACGTAATACATAGTTTGGCCCTCGACCATATTAATCAATACGAGCTCTTTGCCCCAAACATAATGGCTCACCATCCTAAATCACATTTATACAATTACATTAAAATTTGTGGGGATTAAAATCGGGGACATTACATTCTACATGTTGATTTCAATTACCCAACAGTGCATCGACTAATGGATTGTGTTTCTTCGGTCTCTTCTGCTCTCTTGATTCATGGTTCCTCTGCAATTGTTTTCAACCTCCCGAGGCCTTTTCCAAGGATGCCCTTTGTCTCCGTTACTCTTCTTGTTGGTCACGTAGGGTCTTATCAAGGCCATAAGGGAGGCTAAAAGTATTGAAGCACACTGAGAACTTGGAGGCTAATGATGAACAAAGGTTAAGAAATCCAAGAAAATCTACAAGGAATGTGTCCAATCAATTGAAAACATTAGTAAGATCATTCTCAGTGATTCAAGATTTCCTTGCTTGGAAGGTTGGCTCTAGGAAAAGAGTGAGACTTGGTATTGATGTTGTTATGGATTGCAGGGATAGGTTTCTCTTGACCAATGATTCAATTGACTCCATCAAAACGATTTTTTTATATTGAGTGATGCAGCAGACAAAACCAATAACTACCATTTGGAGCTAAGGATGGCACTCAACTGAATCTTTGGGGCTAGAAGGTAACTGTTAGAAATTTGTGGCCCAAACAGGTACCTTCACACTAGGGGTGTCTAGTAGTGTGAAAGAGGGCCCCCATTATGTCTAGACAACTTAATGTTGGTGGGGACCACTTAAGTCAACATGAGATTAAGTCACAATCGTTGGATGTGACTTAAGTTGTCTCAATGCTTGATTAAGTCCCCACCGTCAGATCTAGATGTTGAGGAGAAGATCTAAGCGCTAGGATTGAATGAGAGAGAGGCTAAGGTTATAATAAACCAAGAAGGCCTCATTTCTCATTATCTCAAAGAGAAGTAAACTAGCTGAGGGAGAGTGGGCACTTCAAGTGAGATCATCATCAGGTTGAGCCGAACCCAACAAGGAGGAGGTCGAGTTGGACCTACCCAGTTCGGAGAGAGTCGAGCAGGGCTGATCTAAGGAGTATTTGGTTAAGGAGAGGGTCATACGACTCAGCTCAAAGAGAAATCTGTACAGGCCGTACGGATTCGTACAAACACCAGCCAAAGAAGGAGAGGGAGGGTCGAGTAGGGTCAAGAAGAGACCAAGTCAGGTCAAGTCAAGAAGGAAGGGATCGAGCAAGTGTCTTGTTATCCCCTAACCTAGGGATAACTAAGGAGATTATGTCTAGAGGCCCACAGGTCCTAGACATGGAGTACTGAGAGCCATATCAACTTGAGCATGGCCCTGGAGGGCCCATCCTTTCATTCTTCAACGCCTCCACTTTGTCACGAGCAACAACATCCATCACATCGACCTGGTCTTGCAGCAGAGATGGGTCTTGCTCCATGAGGTAATGAGTGTGGGTATCATGGTATGTGTCACTCTGATCCTCAAAACCTTTGAATATGTGCATTTAATTCTTTTGTTTCTAACGTGTGCTTGGACCTTATGCTTTTCCACTTGACCACGCCTGGGGGAAATGACAGGATTCCCTAGTAAGCTGGTACCCATAGGGTTTGAGTTGCCACTGGGGGGATTCATGAAAGGCCATCGTCCACTCCCACCATACTTGCCACTTTTCATCTTTTTCCTGCTCATCCATCCCATTACACTAATCCGGGCATTGGGTTGGCCAAATATTTAAGGGTTGTACCTTACCTTGTGGGAAGAAAGGGCTAAAAGCCCAGAGGGTAAAAGTAGTTGGCAAAAGATAAAAGCCAAAAGAATGAAACCTTGAGATGCTTCACCCAGGGATCCCCGAAAAAGCAATAAAAATCTTCTCAGCAAGAAACAGAGGGACCCGTAAAAAATAATAAAACAAGACCTAGTTAGAGGATAGGGGGTCTCATCACGAGCCATCCTATTGGGTCCATGGGTATGTAGCGGTATGACACTACCAACAGCTGGTCACCATGCCAAGGTAGTGGCTCTTGGTGGCATAGCCAAGAGAAAGGGGGTCTCATCACAAGCCAACCTTCTCATTTCCGTGAAATGCTTGTGGGTAACATTGCCACCACTGGTCAACACGCCAGGGCAATGTCCCCTAACTAGCCTCTTGAAAAAAAAAAGCAATAAGAATAAAAGATAAAAGTCATGAATGGGCTTGAAAACATTTGCATCCATGACAGGTGTAGCTCACCCTCTTCAGAGGCACCCACAGGTAAGCCATACATTTCCCTACTATCACTACACCCCTTGCCCAAACATCCCCTAACCTCATCCACTCACATGGCCTAGATTTGACTTCTCCCGGAAACATCCCACATCCAATGAGCATTAGCCCAATAGGACGTCCTAGCGTTCCCTCCAAACTTGGCTTGCAGATTAGCATAACGTCTTTGAGCACTTGTCCGAGTAAAGGGGTTTTATGCACATGTTTAATAACTTGATGATTAGATGTGATTGACATTGCTATGATCCATGTGACTTATGAGCCCATGGAGGGCATATATTTTGATGTTACAGGACCACACCTGATGGACAGGTACCCCAATGAACATGTACACATGGGGAGATGATTAATTCATACCTCCATGGGGCTAAAATCCCACCAGATGGATGTTGAGACCCCAACAAGGGGCAGAGACAGATCAGAGGATTGCACCAGAGAGAGGAGGATGTTTCACCGAGGGCAGCCTAGCAGGCCTTGACCCAAAGGGGTTGTGCCCTTTCCACCATGATGTAGGCCTTAGAAGGCCCGTGACGTCATCCAGCGTTTTGGAATGTTTTGGAGACAGTTGTGTGCCAAGTAGCACATGTGGCAAGTTCGTAAGGCCCCAAAAGGCCTAACGTTTTGCTCCAGGAGGCCAACGTTGCCCAAAAAGGGCCTAATGTCACCTTAAAAGGGCATGACATCATGTTAGCAGCATTTTTTAGGGTTTTATTATGACATTTAATGTAAAAACTAGATATTATTTGTAATTGACCATGTCAGCCTTTTTGACCTAATTCCGATCATTAATAGTGTATAAATAGGGGGGAAATCCTCCTTATTTTTCATCATCTTTCACTCACACTTGTGAGGTCTGAAATTTGCACCCTACTTAGGGTTTTATGACTGAAATTTAGTGTGCATTTGTTGAAGGAAGGCTAATCTTGGTGTTTTTTGGGCATTTTCTTGGTGCAAAGTCTACAACTAGGTGATATGCTAGATTATTCTTGGTGAATGTAAGTAAAATTCTACAATTCTTCTTTCTTTTGAATGGTTATAGTATCTTTACTTTGCATTTTGCTAAGATTATGAAATTGCTAGCTTCAAACCGTAGGAGATTAAACACATGTTATTGTACTTATCTCAATAGTTATCCACCTACTATATTGTGCCAAGGAGCCATTTTTCTTGAAGCCATTGCTATGGGCCTTTCCATTGCAACACTCTAGCACTTGTTGCTTCATCTTAGTCGTCGCTTGCTTCATCTTTGAGTTAAAGAGGGAGGAAAATCTACTAAGGCCTAGGGTTACCTACACCTTAGTAGTCATTTTCCCCTAGGTTTTGATGGTTGAAGCCTTGGCTTACCAACACTTCATTCATCAACCCTCTTGTCTTTGGCTCTCCTATTATCATCATTTTTCTTCAACATTTGTTGCCACATTATTGACTCCATTTTCCCTAAGAAAGCATTAGTCTAAGCCCTCCATTGAGTAATTTATCAACACAACCTTCAAAACCTACTCTTTGAACAACCTACTAACACTTTCTAACCCTAGAATAGCTTGATCTACTAACCTACTTGTTGCTTTTACTAAAGTAAGTTACAGTCGTTAAATGCAGCATTAAAATCTCATAAAGCAATTGTAAAGGCTAAATTATACTTTGTCTTATGTGCTTCTTGTTGAAATAATGTAACAGCAAAGAGTATTCTAATTATTATTTGATATATTATTCATCAGATCAATCCCCATTGTGGATTGATCATGTCGGTTATTGTAATAGGACCAAATCCCCTTTTGCGGATTGGTCAAAAGACAATTGTAATAGGCAGAATAAGAAGTCGACCCCAGCAGATATTAAAGAGGCCCAAAAATATAATAAAGTTGGGTTTACCCACCCAGTTTGAGAAGTCGGCCATGCCAGTGAAGCAACACTTCACACGTGCCAGACTTGTATAAATAAAGAGGCTAGCGCCTCACTTAGACACACAACTCACTTGCTCATTGAGAGACAAGTTTCGGATCTGCTGCTGGAGAAGAAGGAGAGAGAGAGAGTGGCGCATATCTAGGAGAGGACTTTCTGTATTAGTTTAAGAGATCTCTTGGCATTGTATTGGCTATCTATATTAAGGAAGTTTTGCTGGGTTTTCTTCCCCTAG
>JZKD02S0966372.1:0-13698 GCA_000966675.3 Picea glauca
AATCCCGATATTGAACCAGGGATTCGACATTTCGCTAACGTAGGCTTCTGGGGATTTCTCAATTATGGGAGATTAACCCAAAAATTTTAAATTTTGATAGTGGGTGTGTTACATATTGTCACAACCGCAACAATTCAACTAGAAGAACCAGTAGATCATGGAGAGGGGGAGCGCCTCTTCCATTCACATATGCGAGTGAAGGGGACCCTGTTGCATTTAATTGTTGATAGCGGCAACTAGAAGAACCTCAAATCAACTGAGGTCATCAAACAATTGGGGTTTTCAACAACACCAAACCCGCAACCATACAACATCGGGTGGCATCACGAGGGACGAGATCTTCGTGTCAGCCAACAATGTCTCCTGTCCTATGGAATTCAACCCTTCAAGGATGAGGTAGTGTGTGGTGTTTCCCCTCTTGATGTCTGTGATGTTGTTTTGGGCCAACCATATATGTGGAAATGTCATGTTGTTTATGAGTCTCGACCCCGTAGTGTCATTATTACTTTGGGGGGTCAACTCTACAGGATACTAGAGGTAGTTCTGACTACTGTTCCACCAAAACAGTGCCGCAAGGTAATCTCTCATACTGCAAAATTCATCCTCGTAGGAGTCTATTCAAAGGAGGCACAGAAGGCCACTACAACCACTACAACCTCAACACCCTCTATCCAGCAGAAGTAGATTGCAGAAGAGAAAGCATATATTGTTCCTTCACCTACAATGGTGCCTACACAATGCCCCATCAACCCCAGAGACAACAGGTTGGTGGAATAGATTCAACCCCGCCAACAACATGTTCGTGATAACCTTTCATGGACCAAGCAACACAACTTCTCCAACAAGGCACATAGCTCACCAAGATTCAGATTTAGAAAATGCTTTCCTCTCTTCCCTGAGCGCTCAATGCAGTGGAGACCATTTCTTCCTAAGGGGGGCTATTGATCCAGGTGCATATTGGTGGCTACCCACCTGTTCCAAATTCCAATTGGCTCATCTTGACAGTTTTCAATTCAACACATTTCTATGTAATGGGGACAATTCTTTGTAATTGTGGGTTCTGCACTTACAGGGTTGTCTCAAAGCCCCACACAACATCCAGGTGGATATTGGTGGTCGTCCACCTATTCCAACTGGCTTATTTTGGAAGTTTTCATGTCAATACATCTTTATGTACTTCCAAGACCGTTTTGTGGTTCTAAACAATGTTTTCTTGGCTTGCCATAGTCAAAATGTAGACAAAGTCACAATTTGACGACATAATGTGTATTTTTCAAAAAGACCTTTCCATCGGGCTATCACATGCCTAAAACGAAGATCATATGCAAAAATTACGACCCCAGGAAGTTAATGTACTAACTTACCCCAACGGGGCCCACATGACTTTTGGCGCTTCATCTCCTAGGGTTAGGTTTTTGGATGCCTAAGGTTTTGACATTCATGTTTATCATAAAAAGTCATTTAGAGCCTCATTGTAATGATCTTCTCGCGAATGAGTGTAGAAGTCACGTCTCTTCTCAGAGATAAAGATGCCACCATTCTAACGAGTCTTGCACTCTGTATTTTTACAGTCTCTGTACATTTATTTCATTAATAGAAATCATGTATTGTTGTATTTCTTTGTTTCTGACAATTTTTATGTGTATTTTATTGTAATATATCTTCTTTCATTTCGTTCCAAAAATAATCCAGATCAACTTACAACCATGAAGATGAAGTCATGGGGTTGTATGTCAGCATGGGTAATGCAGAAACAAATTCAAATGGGCATGGATAAGGAAGGGAGGAGATCATGAACTTGGTGGAAAATAATATCCAAAATGGTTATCATTATGTTTCCAACATATTATCCTATGTTTCCTCTTTCCAATGGCTTTTGAATAAGCTCAATCATACATACCAATAAATTTAAAAAGGAAACACAATAGGAGAAGGGAGGAGGCATTAGAGCCTATCCCCCCTTAATGACAACTTCATGAACTCCTAACAATGATCGAAGTTTGGAAAACTTTGCTTCTGTAAGAAAATTTGTAAAAATGTATGCAACTTGATCATCTTTAGGGAAAAAGAGCACTTCAATAACTCGATCATGAATGAGATTTTTGATGAAGTGCATGTTAGCTCAATGTGTTTTTTGCGTTGATGTTGAACTAGGTCTTTGGTGATCTTGATGGCACTATGAGTGTCACACTAGAGGGTTTTCGTATGCTACTGCTCGAATCAAAACTCTAAAAGGATCACTCAAAGCTATAAGGCTTCTTGATTTGCATTAACCGCTGCTCAGTACTCTGCTTCTACTGAAGAAAGAGTAATTTCTTGTTGTTTCTTACAGGCCCAAGTGACAGGTCCTGAACCAAGGCTGAAAACACAACCTAAAGTAGAATTTTGATCATCAGGGTCACCGACCCAATCCGAATTAGTGAAACCAACCAATAAAGGAGTCCCCCCTGAACTTTAATGTATCCCTAAGTAAATTGTACCCTAAACATATCGAAGTATTATTTTAGCTACTTTCTAATGGGTTTCATGGGGTGTTTGCATATACCAAGAAACAAGACCAACAACAAAGGAAATATCAGGACGAGTATGAGTCAAATATAAGAGGCTACCAATTAAATGACAGTACAAAGTGGCATCAACTTCGAGAGAAGTACATGTGGTGGTAAGTTTGACTCCATGTTATGGAAATATTCCCCTGCGGACAAGTGCACTTTCCCTTGGAGTATAGACCCCTCTACCAAGATAGAAAACTACCTTTGGACACTACCATTCCTATAGATTAATTTTATCCATCGAAAAAGAGAGAAGGAGGGATAGTATGATGTACCTCACTTTTGAAGTTTTTCCAAGCTACTCCAATCTGTGAGTTCCAAACATTACCTGCAATGGAAAACAAGAGACAAACGACTTTCTCCTACTCCAATGGATTAGACAAAATCAATCTATCCATGAAGATTAAGACAAGCATAAACATGTAAATGTAAACACATACTAGAAATAAATAGCCTAGGTATATTAATGAGAACTTGAAAAGGACACTTTCAATCTTCAGATGATGTTGCAGCAACCTCTCCAAGTCCTCTTTGTCCAACCCTTGCTTGAAAGATCCACAATCAAAATAACAATGTTTTTGTTGATTTTCTCCCCTTTGTTCACCATGAGAATACCTCCATTTATAGGCTTTGAGAGGCTCAACCACCTTGGTTATATTTGGGATTAGTTGAGTATATGGATCCATCAATTGTGATATCTCCCTTAGATGCAGCCTAGGGGTTAGATTCAAGCCAAACCAACTCAATCCATCCATAACTGTCTTTAGAGAAAAAGGGGATTTCTTCCAAGATTCGCTCAACCAATTCAACGCTCCCTTAGAATGGGGAAAAAAGTGATAGAACATTCCCTGTGAGATGGGAAAGGAGCGCTAACACTCCCAGCATATGATAAGGGGAGCGTTGATCTTCCCTAAATTTTGCCAAGATGAGAAATTCTCATAGAAAAACATTTGTTTCGACTGTCAGATGATGGGGCTTCTTCTTCTAACATGTTCTAGGGGTTGTATAACGTATTTTCATGGTGTCGTTCACGATGCGACACTTAAGGATCGAGAATGCGACACTTACGACAATGAGAATGTGACATTATCGAAGTGAGGAATTTTGATGTGTAACAGATTTCCCCCCAAAGTGTGAAGCTAGAAGATGAAAGCTAATGGCCAAAACACTTTGTAGATTCTTCGAAGCAAGGGTATGGAGTCGGGGAACCTGGTAGAAGATGTAGACAACCATCAAACAATTTTAATATGTGTTCCATTCCTGAGGAAAGAATACCTATGCACAGACTATAAACGACTCAAAGTATGGCCGCCAATAAATACACTGCTGATTCATGATGATATTGACTAAGGGTATGGCCACCAAATATACAATGTGGATCCTTACCTCTATGACATGAACTGATCGTAGCCATGAAAAATACACAGTGGATTTATGAGATGATAAAACATAGCTACAAACCAATACAATGTGGATCTATGTGACAACATATGTATCAGCATGCTCAAATGACTTCCTTCACAGCCTGGGCAAAGCGGATAATAGAGTGAATGCTCAACCCTAGGTATCCGTCCCAATCCCGATGTAGTATGAATCTATCCATGTGAATAGATGATTTGATGTCAAACATGGTATAAACCACTTGATTACCGATCATTGAGTCGTCAATTTCTGTTACAGAAATATTCCTCTATGGACAAGTGAACTTTCCCTTGGAGTATAGACCCCTCTACTAAGACAAAAAACTACCTTTGGACACTACCATTCCTATAGATTAATTTTATCCATCAAAAAATAGAGAAGGAGGGATAGTATGATGTACCTCACTTTTAAATTTTGTCCAAGCTTCTCCAATCTGCAAGTTCCGAACAATACCCGCGATGGACAATAAGAGACAAACGACTATCTCCTACTCTAATTCATTAGACAAAATCAATCTATCTATGAAGATTAAGAAGCATAGATAAGTACATGTAAACACATACTAGAAGGAAATAGGCCAAGTATATTAATGAGAACTTTAAAAGGACACTTACAATCTTCATATGATGTTGCAACAACCTCTCCAAGTCCTCTTTGTCCAATCCTTGCTCGAAAGATCCATAATCAAAATAACAATATTTTTGTTGATTTTCTCCCCATTGTTCACCATGAGAATGCCTCCATTTATAGGCTTTGAGAGGCTCAACCACCTTGGTTATATTTGGGATTAGTTGAGGATATGGCTCCATTTGTTATAATATCTCCCTTAGATGCAGCCTAGGGGTTATATTCGATCCAAACCAACTTGATCCATCCATAGATGTCTTTAGAGAAAGAGTGGATTTCTTCCAAGATTTGCTCAACCAATTCGATGCTCCCTTAGATTGGGGAACATAGCACCAATTTATGTTATATAAATATTCCCCTGCGGATAGGTGAACTTTCCCTTGGAGTACAGACCCCTCTACCAAGACAAAAAACTACCTTTGGACACTACCATTCCTATAGATTAATTTTATCCATCAAAAAAGAGAGAAGGAGGGATAGTATGATGTACCTCACTTTCGAAGTTTGTCCAAGCTGCTCCAATCTGCGAGTTCGAACAGTACCTGCAATGGACAACAAGAGACAAACGACTATTTCCTACTCTAATGGATTAGACAAAATCAATCTATCTATGAAGATTAATACATACATAGACAAGTACATGTAAAAACATACTAGAAGGAAATAGGCCAACTATATTAATGAGAACTTCAAAAGGACACTTACAAGCTTCAGATGATGTTGCAACATCCTCTCCAAGTCCTCTTCATCCAACCCTTGCTCGAAAGATCCACAATCAAAATAACAATGCTTTTGTTAATTTTGTCCCCTTTGTTCACCATGAGAATGCCTCCATCTATAGGCTTTGAGAAGCTCAACCACCTTGGATATATTTGGGATTAGTTGAGGATATGGCTTCATCAGTTGTGATATCTCCCTTAGATGCAGCCTAGGGGTTAGATTCGAGCCAAACCAACTTGATCCATCCATAGATGTCTTTAGAGAAAAAGGGGATTTCTTCCAAGATTTTCTCAACCAATTCAACACTCCCTTAGAATGGGGAACAAAGCGCTACAATGCTCCCTGTGATATGGGAAAGGAGCGCTAACGCTCCCTGCATATGAGCGGGGGAGCATTGTTCTTCCCAAAAGTTTTCCAAGATGAGAAATTCTCATAGAAAAACATTTGTTTTGACTGTCAGATGATGGGGCTTCTTCTTCTAACATGTTCTAGGGGTTGTATCAAGTGTTTTCATGGTGTCATTCACGATGCAACACTTACGAAACAAGAATGAAACACTTATGACACTTACGACAATGAGAATGGGACATTATTGAAATGAGGAATTTTGATGTGTAACACTCCAGACTGGAAGGGAGAAGGAGCTGGTTTATAATTTTCCATTTGAAAGTGATGAAGAAGGTCACAAGCATACTTAGTTCGAGAAATAAAAATTCCTTCCTTGGTTTGCAAAACTTGGAGGCCAAGGAAATAGTGCAAAAATCCTGGGCCTGTCATTTCAAATTTCTTCTTAAGGCTGGTTTTCACATGGTTTAAAAGTTTTGGGTCACTACTAGTGAGGATAAGTTCATCAACATAAAGAACAAGGATCATGAGATGGCTTCCTACTTTCTTCGTAGACATTAGGATCAAAATGGAATCTAGAAAATCCGGTGTCAAGAAGAAAGCTATCCATTTTGGCATATCAAGCTCGATGAGCTTTCTTAAGACCATAAAGATATTTCTTAAGGCAACAAACAAGGCTAGAGTCATTCTGGACATAGCTAGGAGGTTATTGCATGTAGATTTATTCTTACAAATCTCCATGCAAGAAGGAAGATTTGACATCCATCTAATGGACCTCCCATTTATGTGAGGCTGCAAGGGCTAGAACAAGGTGAATGGAATTCATTTTGGATACATGGGAAAAGGTTTCATTATAGCCAATTCCTTCAACTTGGGAGAATACTTTGGCAACTAACCGAGCCTTGTGTTTTACAAAACTTCCATCTGATGCATACTTAGTTCTATAGACCCATTTACATCTGACAAGTTTTCTTCTTTTCAGAAGAGGTAAAATATCCCAAGTATCGTTTTCCATTAAAGAACGATACTCTTAATTCATTACTGTATCCCAATTCGGATGACCTGAAGCTTCTTCAAATGTCTCTGGATCACGAGTCTCTGAAACTTGAGACAAAAGAGAAGAGGCTCATTGGAACTGTGAATGTGTCCAACACTGATATGAAGGATCATTGGAAAGATCACCAGTTGTGATCCAAGATCTTTTCATCGAAGTGACTTATAAAGAATTGTATTAAATGAGCATAAATTAAAGTGCACCATAAAGAAGGAAAAACTCATTAATCAAGAGACATAAGCATCAAATCTGAACAGAAAAACTTGATATCAGAGTTCATCCCTGGTGGAATACGTCTCCGGGTCTTGCTCTCAAATGGGTATGCCTTTTTATTAACTCAACAAAAGAATTTGGAAAAATACATAAGTATACCTCATTCTGGAATTAAGTTGTAGAATATTTTCTCATATTAGAAAACATACATCACCGTTGAATTCGTGGCATTGAATTACCCAAAAATGATTGTCTCCACACCTCAATTCGACTCTGGCACTCCCAGACCCTTGAGAAATCTCGTCTCGATTTCTGTGCCTGCAACCTGCAATTAATTCACTGTACTTTGTCTCGAAAATCAGGCTCGACCGTACCGTCGAGTTCCCCCCTTCCGTTTGTGAGAAAAATTCAACATTTAAATTAAATGTTGGGTGGAATTTCCAACCGAGTTGTTTGGCTCAACGGTTAGCGGATGCTATGTAAGGCGTTTGGATACGGGGAGGTCCCGGGGTCGAGCCCGTGGGCCTCCCCTTTTGGGCTTATAGTTATAACAATATATATGTTGTTTGAAACTGCTGCCAAGTTTGGATTTAATGTTTAGATTTGTCGAAGTTGAAATTTTGGCCACCAGATTTGGCGGGACTCATACCAGATTTAGTGGGCCTTTTTTTTTATTTTTAAAAATTTAGTTTCGGGCCTTCATTCGACATTTTCCCACTGCCACGTGGCAGCCCATGACTGGGCCACATGGAAGCTAACCATTGCCCACACCATCCACTTGCACATTCAACTTGACATGTCACCTTCCACGCCAGACTGCCACGTCTCTTACGGTCTTCCATGTGGTTGTATGGATTGCCACATCGCACTTTCTCATTGGTCCACATGTTGATCGAAAAATGCCAAAAATGAGTGACACATGGCAGCCTCTAGTGCTGCCACATCACCATGCTGACGTCAGCATGACACATGCCACCCTCTATGTGTTCCATGTATACTATACAGATGTTGACATCATCCATATTGATGTTGTGTCAACAGTACGAATGCTGACTCATCCCTATTCACTGGGCTAGGTTGACCAAAACTTTGTCCGCGAATATCTTTTGATCCGTAACTCTGTTTGACGAGCCATTTACACCGTTGGAAATCTTGCGATGCGATCTTCGTGATGATGCTAATTTCATTGAGTTTTGAGGACTTTGAATTTTTTTCCCTTTCTTTGCTTGCTGAGGCCATTCTGAGCTTTCTAAGTTGCTTTTGCGAATTCTGAGTTGTCCTAGTCTTCTCTGGATCCTTTTTGGATGAAGTTGCTTCTCATGTTGAATAGACCCATCTAGGAAGTGATGGTGTTGGTTCAGGTTCATATTCAATGGACTCATCTGGAGGAAGCTGAGCAGGCGGAGGTTGGTTTTCATCCTCACTGTCATCATCTGAAGAAGAAGAAACCAGAATAGGAACAAAAGAAGGCATAAATTATGAAGATGGATCGCAAGCTGAAGAAGGCATAAATGCTGAATTAGGCTCGCAAGCCAAGATATTTCATCAAATTTAACATCTCTTATAATAATAATTTCATTACAATGTGGTTGAAATGTTTTTGTAACCTTTGACATCTTCAGAATAACCAACAAATAAACAATTCTCACTTTTACACTGTAATTCTTTCATTTTCTCACTAGGAATGTGAGCCCATGCTACACTGCTAAATACATAGAAGTCACTAACATCTGGCTTAAGTTTAGTCCATGCTTGTTTCGATGTTATATTTTTAAGAGCCTTTGTGGGAGTGTGATTTACTATGTAATTTTCACAGTTAATGGATTTCTCCCAATAATTTAGACTTAATCCCTTATATCAGATCACACAATTAACCATTTCTTTTAATGTGTAGTTCTTTCTCTCAACAACACCATTTTGTTGTGGTGTATATGGAATAGTGTTTTGCATTTGGATACCCTATGCAATGCAGTAACGTATAAAATTATTGTTCACATTTTTCCTCCATTATCTTTCCTTAACCTTTGAAGTTGATGTCCAAATTGCTTTTCTACAAGGGCATTGTAGGACAAAAACTTGTCAAAAACTTCACTCTTAAGTTTTAAGAAGTAAACCCAAGTGCGTCTGGAAAAGTCATCAGTGAAAGTTAAGAAATACTCTCACCCAGAAAAAGAAGGAGAAGAAAGTGGACCACACAAGTCACTTTGAATAAGATGCAAATGGGTCGAGGCGTGCCAAGAAGCACATTGGTCAAAACCGTCCTGATGATGTTTTCCGAGAACACAACCAACACAAACACCATATCTACATGAAACAAGAGGAAGACTAGTCACCATATATTAATTAAATAATTTTTGCAATGAACGATAGTTTAGATGACCAAACCAGTCATGCCAAAGTTTTCTCAAGTCATCGCTATGAGAAACAAACACTGATGGAAAAGATGATGAACCAAAGTTGAAAAAATTGTACAACCTAGTAATATCATCATAAATTCCAGTTGCAAGAACATGCCGAGGATCTTTTAGATCCTTGATTACAACTTGGTGAGATGAAAACTCTACGGTTTTACCTTCACTTGAATGAGTGATTTGATATAATGATAGAATGTTGTAGGAAAGACTTGGAACACATAATACATCATTAAAATGACCATTGTTTACCTGAAGTATTCTATACCCTACAACACTAAGAGATCTGTAATCACCAACAAATAGTTTCTTGCTGTTACATTAATTTAGAGAAGAAAATATGGCTTTATCTTAACCATATGATAAGATGCTCCAGAATCAATAAGCCACTCATCAAAAGAACAAGTAGAAGTTGCATTGAAGAAGAAACTAGAAGGAGAAAGTGCATGTCCATGAGATGAAGAGGAAGAAGTAGAATCAATATTGATGTTGTGCTTCTTCATCGTTGTTTCTAAAGTTGTCATCTTCTTAAAACATTTGGACTCATCAAGACCATCTTTTCCACAAAAGTTGCAATGTCTGCGAGTCTTCTTATTTTTAGATGTTTCTCCTTTGTCACCATTAGGAGCGGAAGTTGGCTGAGTGGGTTTGGGATCATTGTTTTGCTTGTTGTTGTGGCAAGGATGTTGCTTCTTGGGATTCTTGGATTTATCTTTCTGCTGGGCCACTAAGGATTTTTTGGATGTACTTGCAGTGCTAATCACTCCAAGTTGCACAATATTATCTTGCTCTCTAATCTAAGCATCACAAAAGGAATCAAGAGTGGGTTTTTAATAATAACTCCCTATAGCTTCTCTGGTGGCATAAAAGGTAGATACAAAAACAAAATACGCACTACCAAGCTCAGCAAGAATAACATATATGCAACGCTCATTGTCCAACTTTATGTTACACTCTTCACATAAAATTCTAAGTGTTTTGAACTTAGATAAATATTCTTCAATGGAAGAAAAATCATTTGGACTTAAAGTCCTTATCCGATTTTCTATCAGGTGGGCTCGAACAATATTGTGTTTACCAAACATAGCTTCGATATTTATTAGGGGCATCAAGTCCTTGAAGATGAAACATTAAATCAGGAGAGATGGACATTCCAATTAGTCCATGGGCTTCGTCATTCCTATTAATCCATTTGACATACTTGATCCGGATTATTTTTGACATGAAATGAGAGCGAAGATATAATAAAGAAATGCACAGAGATATCACAAATATTCAATAATATAACAAAAATGTATTAGAGATGCAATCGTAAACATAGATATATAGTAATACATGATTTCTATTAATGAAATAAATGTACAGATATTGTAAAAATACAGAGTGAAAGACTCGCTAGAATGGTGGCATCTTATCTCTGAGAAGAGATGTGACGGCTACTCGCATTCCCCACAAGAAGATTACAAATGAGGCTCTGAAGGACTTTTTACAATAAATAGGAATGCCAAAAACCCTAGACATCCAAAAACCTAACCCTAGGAGATGAAGCGTCAAAAGTCATATGGGCCCCGTTTGGGTAAGTTAGTACATCAACTTCCCGGGGTCGTAACTTTTGCATACGATCTCTATTTTAGGTGCATGATAGCTCATTGGAAAGGTATCACCGAGGAGATTCGTTTTGGAGAAAATATCAAAGGAACTTCCATATTTCTCCCCTTTTTCCCAAAAACGTCGTTTAGGGGCTCAAAATGGCCCCAGAAGTTAAAAACTGCTAAAAATAGTAAATTACCAAAATTACCAGAAAACTATTTGAGCCAGTTGGAAAAGGTGGGTGGCCACCGATATCCACCTGGATCAATCCTCCCTCCTTAGGAAGCAATGGTATCCATTGCGTTGAGTTCCTCGGGGAGAGGGAAAAGCGTTTGCTGAATCTGCATCTTAATGAGTTGCTTGCCTTGTTGGAGAAGTTGCGCTGCTTAACTTGTTGAAGGTTGTCACGAACATGTGGCTAGAAGGGTTGGACCTTTTTAACCAGTCTGGATACATGAGATGCCTGTGTGCATAAGGAATATTTACACTTTGCTGCAATCTTGTTGACCTGCTTCTATTGGATATAAGGTGCTTGGGCTGAGGCTATAATGTTAGCAGTATCCTTCTGTTCACCTTTTGTACATATTGTGAAGAAGCTAAATTTTGCAGTATGAGATACTACCTTGCGACACTGTTTAGGTGGAACGATAGTCAGAACTACCTCTGGTATTTTGTAGAGATGACCCCCCCAGAGAAACAACGACACTACGGGGCTGAGACTCATAAACAACATGGCGTCTCCACATATATGGCTGGCCCAAGAGAACATCACAAACATCCAGTGGGGAAACATCACATAATACCTCATCCTTGAAGGGTTGGATGTTGTATGACAATCGAAACTGTTGGATGACACAAAGGTCTTGTCCCTGGTGAAGCCACCCGATGTTGTATGGCTGCGGGTGTGGTGTTGTCGATAATCCCAACTGTTTGACGACCTCTGCTGAGATGAGGTTCTTCTGGATTACGCTATCAACAATAAAATGCAGCGAGGTCCCCTTCACCCACATCTGTGAATGAAAAAGGCACTCCCCCTCTTTAGGATCTATTGGTTCATCCGGTTGAATTTCTACGGTCGCGACAATAGCAATGGGGTTTGCGTCAATGATCTATCCTTTACTAGTATTTTCAAAATCAAGGTTCGACTCCTTGTCTTTGATATTGACCACCAATAACTATTTTGAGCGACATTCATCGGTGTTGTGCCAGAGGATTTTGTGGAAATCGTACCATTTTCTAGTGTCCTTCTTTGTCTTCCCGTGACCCTTCTTTTTCTGTGGCTTGGACTAATTTTCGAGAGACTGTTTGTTAGGGCCGTCTTTGTCATACTTTGGTTGTTGCGGATTTGCAGACCCAAACTCCCATTTTTTCTGGTGCTTAAATTTCTGCTCGATTTTAACAACATATCGATAAGCAACACTGAGTGATGAGATGTTCAGAAAATCCATTTCAGTTTGGATGTATCTGTGTAGAGCCCCATGGTATTTCAGAACTAAATGTCGTTCGAAGTCTTTGATACCCATCTCGGTGCACAAGGTATGGAAGGTATTGGTGAACTCCATAACTACTTGGCTCCTCTCTTGCCGTAGTGTGGTCCATCTCATGTACTAATCTTCATAGTTTCCAACAGGGTAATACTGTTCCTTTACTGCATCCACAAAAAAATCCCAAGTGGGCTCGACCCCATATATTCCAGACTCCTCTGTGGAATTTTTCTCCTAGTAAGTTTCCCACCAATGTTTGACACGGGGGAGAGCTTTAAGGAGTGCGAAGGTGATCCTTTCCCTGTAGGAAAAGTTATGAACAAATAAATAACCTTCTAACAGATTTAACCATTTGTCTAAGGCATCCGCATCTATCTGACCTTCAAATACGAGAATATCAAAATTAACTTGTACCTTGAAAGGAGAGGTGCTTCCAAAGTGGCTATTTGATGAAGATGCGACTGTTTCTATTGGCATGCGTTGAAGGATGTGGGAAAAATTCTCCATCATTTTGTCCCTTTGTCGTGTGAGACACTAGTACATATGACCAAATTTCGGTTTTTCGTTGATATTGTCACACTTATCCATCGCAATTTCCACGAAATCCGAGATATTTTTTCGTCGGAATAATTTCGTCACTATATCCACGACCCAAGTGTGTGTGGAAACATTGACGAAATAAGTGCTCCACGTGTCACCACCTTCAAAATCGATTATCCCTATGAATCGTCGCAATTATGATGAAATTACGTCGCAATAACAATGAAGAAGTGTGGCAAGTTGTGACGACAATTTATGCCAAGCCAATAACTTACGACGCAGATGCTGAATGTGCGACACAAAACCGTCGCAACTTGTGATGAAAATCTGTGGCAATATTGATGAAATATATCTCAACACCAAGATTACGACGCAGATGTTGTATGTGCGACGAAAATGCGTGGCAAATTGCGACGAACTTTCGTCGCTATTGCGACGCTTGTGGTAAAATATAAAATTGTTTCCGACGAACTATCATCGATATTGCGACGATGGCTTTAATTTTAAAAAAATAAATTAAATGAGATATGGTATTACCATATTACATTGTAATATGACATTACTATTACATTGTAATATTGTAATATATTGCAATATTTATATCCCCTACAAATAATCAAGGCATTAATCAACCAAATATTGGAAGCATGTGTTATCATGAAGTTGGATTAGAAGTAAGGATACCGATATGACAATATACACAAAGAATAATTTGGAATATTACTTTCAAAAAAACACAT
>JZKD02S0966405.1:0-13698 GCA_000966675.3 Picea glauca
ATAGGAAAGAATCGTATTATTGTATCATATTAAATGTGAAAGAGAGATTACAACCATGGCCTTGATGTCATAAGGTCCCTTCCAACTGTCCTTCGTTCCCCACACACTTCTTGCTCCAAGGATTTTTAGACCATGGATTTGATAGCTACTCACAATCTATCTTGACAAAGCAAATCTCAAAGTCACTCTAACCAAGCTAATAATCCCAAGTCAAAAACAACTTAGCCCCTCTCCATGAGAGCTCCTGTCCTTTTATAAGCTGAAGAGGATAAGGTGAGGAGGTTAGGATGATCCCACTAAATCATGAAAGCAAGTAAGATCAAAACCATTCAGATGCCACCTCACCATGGAAGTTTCTCCTTCTAGAAGATTCAAGAAAATGCTCGTTTTTCCCATGTGTAAGAATTCTCGCACCCTGCCTATAGAGAAAAGTGTGAACTCCTCGCGACCTAGATATGATGTAGCCTGAGAGAATCAGGCATTCTTTCACCCTAGCTATAATGCAGCCCACAAAATTCCTTTTTTATAGGGTTTTTACAAAGGAAAATGCAACTTCTTTTCTCAGGAAAAGTTCTTCTCCCTCCCTTCTTTAGGAACTCAGGCCACTGACCCCTCCGAAGGAAATAGATAGGTTTACATCATTAACAGTCATAGGGATGACGTAAATAATGTGTAAAAAAAGAGATAAAGTTTCAAATTTCTTCCTCTCTTGCTTGGATTCGATCGATGACCGACGATTGATCATATGGATCTGACGTCTGGGACTTAATTCTTACCTGAACCTCTTATTCACCTCCATCGTACGACCCATGTTCACCTACCCTCTGATCCAATGGTCCATATCTCTCTTGATCCCACAATGGTGATCGCTCTCGAATTTGAAAGGGATGGTCATTATGCTTCAATCCATTACCAAAGATCTCTAACATTCTAGCTTCTACGTAGACTCTACAACACCATTCCTCCCGAGCTTCACGACTTCAAGATCATAACTTGATCTTGACCACAAGATATTCTCTAATAGATCCATCCCATTCCAATCCAGTTTTTCAACTTGTATCTCTTATACC
Organism: Picea glauca; assembly: GCA_000966675.3. Lineage (NCBI taxonomy): Eukaryota > Viridiplantae > Streptophyta > Pinopsida > Pinales > Pinaceae > Picea > Picea glauca. Next base: position 1,071 of record JZKD02S0966405.1, read on the forward strand.
AATCTGTAACGTACCAAACCACACACAAGACGAGATACACCACTTAAACTGACTGCAACACACCCAGCCACCCACAGGTGAGGCACGCTGCAGTCCAGGGACTCCCTTCACAGTGAGTTATCTCAATTAGAATCATTTCTAATTTAATTAAGAGACATGAAAACCACATGCGGAAATAAATATTCATGCCACAACTTAAACTAATCCATGCACAACTATAACCATCAAGCATTCATGTTTTGAACATTAAATTCAAAGATAATTAAATATGTAGTGGAATAAAACATACATGGGTAAATAACCATAACAGAAAGAACTTATCTTTTTTGAAAACAAGAAACCAACTGGTTGCATACCAAGGACATTCACCGAATCATAGACACTAATGTTCCAAGTCTCAACGACAATGTCACCGCCAAGCTAGGGATATGAATCCACAAGGACGGTTCCAGAGTGTCACTCTGCTTCCCAAACTAGTCAGCACTCAAGATCTCACAGGCTTCTCAGCACCTGCAACAATCCAAGTTCACCAACTCTCTTCTACCCATCCTGCACAACCCAATAGAATGGACCCTCTTCTCTTCCACACAGTTCCTCGGTCTTTCCCTCTCCTTCTAGGGATATCGTGCAGCTAGTCTAGAATCTCCATGTTGGGACTCTCAAGACTCGTAGCTATGAGAAAAACTGAGCACAATACAAATCATTTCAGACATGCAGGTCTTGATTCATGTCTAGAATACACCAACAGTCTCTACAACCAACAATACCATGGATTTTTTTCAACAATTCATTCTCCTTTCCCAAAACAAGACACAAGTGAGGAAATATGGGTGGGTGGTAGAATGAACGAATCTGAGAGTGAATGAAATTGATGAATGAAATGGTAAAGCGATGTATTGAACAATGAGTGAGTGAGTGAATGGGAGAACAAAAAAAACCAACAGAAGAACTGGAATGAGAACGGGAGTGAGAACCCCAGAAACAGACCAAGGATAGGTTTATGTAATTCTTGGAATTAAGGAGCCACTTGGCCTTCTCCCCCAAGAAGCTCATGTAATTGTTTTCCCCCATTAAAACAACAATGGGTAAATAAAATATAAAACAAGTACTTAGCCCCTCAATCCCCCTCTCTTGTGGAATCATATCCCTCTATAACTCTTGTCCTTGTTCGTCTAGTAGCCAATGATGTGTTTTATATTAATAATGATCAAAACATTACATTTCCTAGGCACATTGGCCTCTTAATAATTGTTTAGGCACTCTAGCCTTTCATAAATTAACAAAATACAATATTTAATATGGGGCTAAAAAATCAGGGTGTTACGACTCTAAATCCCTTGATGAATTCACTAATCTTTAACACTTGTTCCTCCATAGTAGCTTCTACTACTATGGGGATTTCAGGTATAGCCTTGTATAATTTTTGGAAAATTGCTTGGGTTTTTTGCGCTATCCCTTCAGCCTCTTCCTTTTCCTTAAGGGATTTCCTCACCCTTTCTTTAGCTTATGTTTTGTATTTCGTGACCTATGCTACTTGACCTTCAATGTCCTTATTTTTTTGGAGTGCAGCCTCATACTGCTGCTAAAACTGATCTTTTTCATCCATCATTTTGATCAGCTCCTACTTTGCTTCCTCTCCTCTATTATTAATATCTTGGAGTAATCCTATTTGCAAGTCTTGTAGTCTTTATATTGGCATCCTTGATACAACTAGGTTCATATTCCCTAATGCATTTACATGTTGATACAATTCATCCATCATAATTTCCAGTGAATCTGTCTCAAGCTTTAACATCATGTTCCTAGTTGTTAAATGAGTCAAATCCAAATGCACATTGTCTTCTTCCTTTACTGGAATACTTGAGGGTCTTGCTTTTGTTCTATTCTCTTTGGTGATGTGTGCTACTTCCAACATCTGTTGAAGTGTGGCCAGCTATTCCTGCACTTTTTGGTGATGTTCTTCATGTTTTCTGGTGACTTCCTCCATTATTTATTTTGTGGCATCCAGGACCTGGTATCCTATCCGGTCCATATCATCATCTATCAATGCATACCTTGGGGTTTTGCAATGTGATTTCTCCTTCTTACGCACCCCCTGTGGGTTCTTTCCTCGTTTCCTTCCTTTTTTTCCTTGTTGTTGGGACTGGATGTTTCTCTTCTATTGTGGATGGCCCGGGCATATCTCTTGCATCATTTTTTTACTCATCACATGGATCCTCATCACTTTTGTATTTCTCTTCTTCCTCTTATGATTTCCCTACTTTATATGATGGTATTTTCCATTCTTCTTCCCAGTCATTCACTATCAAACACACATCCTATGTGGTTAACCTGTAACTAGTTGGAAACCATTGGCGCTCTATGTCTTTCTTGGCCTGCACATACATATGGTGCATGTCTACTTAAAATAACATGATATCCTTATATTTTTCTACCGTCTTTGTTTATATATGTGGTGTTCTTGTAACTTGATACCTGTTAGCATTGACATATACATAGAATACAATGTTGTTGTCCAACTGTCTTATCTTGTTCATCATATTCCATAAGTTAGCATACCTCCCAACCAAATTTCCTCTACTAGATGAGACCATGCATTGGTAGTAACCCGGATCCTACCACCCTATTAGTGCAATCAGGATCAATAACCATGCATAATGGAATTCCATGCCATTTTCTTGGGATTCAATGCAATCCTGTAAAAAATGGTTCACCAAGAAGGTCGCCCAGTTCATCTAAACCCCTTCCACACATTTCTCTGCATCTTCAATGTCTGCATCTAGTACTTCATCTTTCCTTCACTTGTGAAACAACTTATAGCCCAACACATGTGTTTCAAACCAAACATTTTTTTCATTAATTCTTTTGACATCCAGTACCCTCCATCCTCTGAATGTCTGGAATTTGTCCTTCACCAATGTTGAGAGGGCTTGCTCTTCTACCTTGTTAAATAAAATGGTTGGGTCCTCACTGGCCTTTGGAAGTCTTGTAATATGTGCAATTAGTGCAACATCAATTGATAGTAGGGGATCAATCTAGAGTGTCCCCCCATGGACACAACTGAGAAACATATTCACAAATGCATTTATCTCCAAATTTTGCTTGAAATGGGGAATCTCAAACAAGTTCAATATACCTTCATTCTCTAACCCTTTTTTCCACTCCTATGTCTCCAACATGATTTCTCCTATGCCTGGTATTCTCCGTGTGATAAAATAATTTTCCCTAGATAACTCAAGGAATTTTTGTTCATCGGTAATGCCATGATCCATAAATTTAAGACCTGGAATCTTTTCGAGCATCTCTCCTTCAAGGCTTACCCCAAGTGGAACTCTAATGGATACTTCCCATTGGATGGTATGCGTACCAATGGTGCATTATCCATCCTCAATGGTAAGTAATCTCTGTGGAAAATTTCCTGTGACATCAAAGCCGAAGATCCGACTACTTCCTCGACCTTTGGTGTCTCTACTAGTCATTTTTCTTGTTTTTGCGTTGTTGCAGATGGTGCTCCAACTTTCAATGGTGTCATTTGTCTCCTACGATGGATTCCTGGAATGGATCTGCATTTGTTATCGGAGAGTTGTATCTTGGTTTTGTTGCTCTCAAATTCACTCTGGTACGCTCTGTTTTTCTCTCGTTTGCATGAAAAAATGATTTACACTTCACGAACTTCTATTTTTTTTGTGTCTTCATGCCAACTATACATGTCTCATCCTACCTTAACTACCTTGTCCAATATTCCAACATGGTTGATTAGTTGTTACATAAATCCATCTTTATTACCAAATCCGTCTTGTGATTTTTCCTTCATCCTACCAATCTATCATGATTTCTGGAAGATTTTACCATTTAAGATTCTACGACACCTTTATGACTCGTCATTCCCACTTTGTAGCCATCATTGTTGTGCTTTAAATCTTCCAACGATATTATCTTTGTCAAATTGCGCAAAAATTCTCTCTTCTTCCTTTGTGTGCTTCGTAGTCTTACTCTTCTATGCATTATATTCTGAATTGACATAGTTCCATTCTAATGTATAATAACCATTCCTTTTGCGCAATCTCCAAGGCCTTGTACTCTGTAATATTTTTCTTTTTTCTCTATCTACTTTTTATTTGATTTTCTTCCTTTTTCTACTTTTTATTGCTTTTTTCTTTGGTTTTCCTTCCTACTATGGTACATCTACTATAATACATGGGTTCTGGTGTAGCCCAGATTACTACATAGACTATTGGTCTCCCCTATAGATTTTCAACCAACTTCCATTCATCATTCTTCCAATGACTTCTTCAGTCATGGTTTCTAACTACACAACACATGTCTCTGTTACGTGTTTAATCACATAGGGTCCTAACTAGTGCATTCTAAAATTTCTTGGATGTTGCATGAACTTGTTGTCATAGAGTAGTACCAAATCTCCCACTTGATTTTTTTTTTTTATGTGTTGATCATGTCAAGATTTCTCTCTAGCGTTCTAAACTTGTTGATCAAAACCTATGACAAACTGAACTTCCTGAAGATGTACTAACTATTCCAATCTCTCCTCTATTATTCTAGTGTTCGATAACTTAGTGATTTCCACAATGTGTAGGATAGGTAGAATAAAATCCATTGGCATCATTGCTTCCTACCCATAGACCAATTTGAAAGGTGTCTGACCTGTCAACTTTTTACTTGTCGTCTTGTAAGCCCATAACACTATAGGAACTATTAAGTCCCAATAATATCTCCCTACATTGCAAATTTTTGTCAAGGAATTATCCAATATTTTATTGAAAGCCTCCACTATTCCATTGGCCTGAGGATTGTAATGTACCCAACCACCCACAGGATGGGAATGCTACTTCAAACTCGTTTCTGAACTAATTTCGAATTCTAACAAATTTTTAATTAATTAAAAGGCATGAAATATTCACATGTAGAGATCAATATTCATGCTCTAGTATAAAGAATGTTTAAACATGCCATGCATAGAAATAACCAACAATTAGGCACACAAAAAATGCACATCTCAGATATATTAATCAATACATATCAGAAATAAATGTATAGCAGAGAAACACATGACACAAAGAACTTATATTTAATGAAATGAATCATCAACTTGCTGCAGACCAAGGACGTTCCACCCAACCATAGAAATTGTTGTTCCAAGTCTCAAAAGCAATGTCACCCCGAGCTAGGACTATGAATCCACAAGGATGGTTCTAGAGTGTCACTCAGCGTCCAAAACCAATCATCACTCAAGCTCTCATAGGATTTTCAACACACACAACAATCCAAAGTACACCATCTCTCTTCTACCCATCCTGCACAACCAAAGAGAATGGACCCCCTTCTCTGCCACATAGTCCCTCAGGTTGTCCACCTCCTTCTAGGGCTCAAGTGCATCTAGTCAAGAATCTGCATGCAGGGACTCTCAGGATTCGCTGTTGTGGGAAAAAATTAACACATTCCAATGCATCTCAGACATGCAGGCATTAATTCATAGATGTAATACACCAGCAGTGACTACTGCCAACAAAACCATGGATCCTCTCCACGATTCATTTTTTTTTCCCAAGCCAAGATAAAAATTAATGAGGAATGAAGAGTGGGTGAAAGCGTGAATGGAGAGAGAGAACATAATGAAAGGTGTGAACAATGAACAATGAGTGAGTGAACCCCCCAAAATAACAAAGATGGCTTTATATATTTGTTGGGATTAAAGAACCACATGGCCTTCCCCCAAGAAGCTCATGTAACTGATATTCTTCACTAAAAAAAATGGGTAAATAAAATATAAAATAAATACTTATCCCCTCAATCCCACTCTCTTGTGGAATCATAGCCCCCTATAACTCTTGTCCTTGTTCATCTAGTTTCTAGTGATGTATTTATTATTAATAATGATAAAAAAATTACATTTCCTAGGCACAATGGCCTCTTTTAATTGTTTGGGCTCTCTGGCCTTTCATAAATTCACAAAATACATTATTTAATATGGGGATCAAAATTGAGGCATTACTTCCCCTCCCCCTTATTTTGGCACTATCCTCAGTGAATATAGAAAACATAAATCAAAACTTCAAAATTTATTCAAAACGTTGTGGGTACTCTGCTCGCATGGCCTCTTCATGCTCCCAAGTAGCATCTTCAGGACTGTAGAAGGTCCACTGGAATTTTACGAGCTCTACAAATCGATTTTGGAGCATTTTGAATTTTCTATCCAATATCTTCATTGGCTAGACCTAAAATTATCCCTCTATCTCTACCTAAATCATATGCCAATCAATGACATGGTTAGGATCATGTACATATTTTTTTAGCAAAGAAACATGACATACATTATGCACATTCATGGAAGCAGTCAATGCAAGGATGTATGCAACTAGCCCTATTATGTCCAATATCTCAAATGGACCATAGAATTTGGCTGCTATCTTTGTACAACTATCCAACTTCAAAGAGATCTTCTTGGGCTTCAGTTTTAAAAGCACACGCTCCCCCACTTTAAATTCTCTAGATGTCATGTTCTTATCTGCATAATTTTTCTGTCTATCTTTATCTGCTTTTAAATTATGCTTAATTCTAACCATCTAGTCTTCCATATCCTTGAGCAATTCTAACCCAAGTGCCACTCTATCTTCTAGGTTGTCCCAACTCACTGTAGTATTGCATTTCCTACCATACAATTCTTCAAATGGACTCATTTTCAATGAAGCTTGATACCCATTATTATAGGAAAACTCAACCAAGTGTAAGTAATCATCCCACTTAGATGGATTATCCGTCACATACATCCTCAACATGTCTTCGATTACTTGGTTGAATATTTCTGTCTTCCCATCTGACTGTGGATGGTATGTTGTGATAAATTTCAGATTTGTACCAAATCCTTTAGACAATCCTCTCCAGAAATTTGAAGTAAACTTTGTCTCTGTCTGAAACAATTTCCTTAGGTATCCCATGCAACCTAGTAATCTCCCTCATGTAAATTTTTTCAATATTAGATGTTGTATAAGTCATTTTTATAGGAACAAAATGAGTATCCTTTGTCAATTTATCAACCACTACCATGATTGAATCCTGTTGTCTTGTTGTCCTGGGAAATTTAGTTATAAAATCAATGGTTACCACTTCCCATTTCTTCTCTGGAATTACTTGGTTGACTCTTTTTGTATTCCCATTTGAATGTGGATTGTATGTTGTGATAAAGTTCAGATTTGTACCAAATCCTTTAAACAATCCCCTCTAGAAATTTGAAGTAAACTTTGTGTCTCTTTCTAAAACAATTTCCTTAGGTGTCTTGGGAAATTTAGTTATAATATCAATGGTTACCAATTCCCATTTCTTCTCTGGAATTACTTGGTTGACTCTTTCTATCTTCCCATCTGACTGTCGATGGTATGTTGTGATAAAGTTCATATTTTTACCAAATCCTTTAAACAATCCCCTCCATAAATTTGAAATAAAATTTGTGTCTCTTTCTGAAACAATTGCCTTAGGTATCCCATGCAACCTAGCAATCTCCCTCATGTAAATTTCTGCAATATTAGTTGTTGTATGAGTCATTTTTATAGGAACAAAATGAGCAACATTTTTCGATTTATCAACCACTACCATGATTGAATCGTGTTTCCTTGTTGTTCTGTGAAATTTAGTTATAAAATCAATGGTTACCACTTCCCATTTATTCTCTGGAATTGGTAATGGATGTAGCAAACCCACTGGGTGCCTATTCTCATCCTTCACTCTATAACATTCTATACATCTATCAATGTAATCAACATCATCTTTTTTCATTCCTGGCCAAAAGAATTGGCTTCTTTTTGTTGAAATTATTTTCTGGTAATTGAGATGTCTGACATATGGAACATTATGCATTTATTTTAATACCAAATTCCTAAGTTCTTCGGAACTAGGAACATAAATTATATTTTCAGACATAAGTAATCCATCTTCCTTCATCTCATATTCTTTAATTTTATGTTGTACATTTTCTTGTTGTAAGCTTTGTTCTACCTATAGGTAATCTGCATCTATAACAACGACATCTAAAATTCTACTCTTTACATTTGATTGATGCATACTAATGGTTGTAGCATGCATGAGATGTACTCTTCTACTAAGTGCATCAACAACTTTATTTTCTTTTCCTTTGATATTCTTGATGTCAAAATCATATTCACTTAAAAATTCCAACCATCTCATTTTCCCGGAATTCAAAGTTGGTTGTTCAAAAATATATTTCAAACCATTATGGTATGTTCTTAATTCAAATCTCTTCCCCATGAGATAATGCCTCCACATATTCAATGTTAATCATGTGCAATGATTACAATGAGAATTGAGGATAGCCAGTAACAACAAAGAAAGAAGTACATTATAGAAATGGGTTGTTGCAGTGGCTATAGCAACAAATATGATGTGGCTTGTTGAGCATCTATACTTAGCATAGGAAAATGGAATGCATATGCATTTATGAGCATGTTAAAGATGCATTTTTAGTACATATCAATATGCATTAATGGATGCAAATATATATATACATAAAAATAGACTACTCCTAGTCTTAACATGTTATATATATATAATATGTTAAGACTAGAAATATTCTATTGTTATGTATATGAACATGAAAGTTGTTAATGATGATTTTTGTGCCAGGAAGGAGGGAGTTATTGTATGTATGAAAGTGTTTTCGACAATTTTGTTGCATATGGAAGACATCCATATGAAGAAATTGCTACTAATACCATCTTAGGTAGCATAAAATTCATTTAATGGCAGTTATGCAGGTATTAATTTTATGAATTTATGTTGCATAATTGTTGAAGGGAATTTAGGTAAGAATTCCCTCAGCAAGAATTTATTTTATACAATGACATTATTGTATAATTTGAATGCATTAATGGAAATATGATACCATGTTGTATGGTAAAGGTTGAAGGCATGTGATAATTGTAAAAGCTATATAGATTTTGAATGCATTCATGTGACATAGTAATAGGTCATGATCTTTGTTGGTTATGAGTTAATAACCAAAGAAATAAAGGGGTATGACACTATTATAGAAATAAATGCAAGTAAAGTCATTCATTCATGAGACCATGACATGGTTGGTTAGGGAAAGGCTATGTGCCACACAAATATCCAATGAACTTCCTACTTATAAATAATTTTTGTACTACAACCTTTTTCTAACACTAATGAACACTATAGAATTATCTTATTGGTGTAGTGTTTGGGTCAAAAAGGAAGGCATACAAATAGTTGAGCAGGAAATAGGAAGTGTATGAAGAATGTGCCGAGACATTTTCCATATTTTCCAATTTACCATGGTGAGATACATGACTTAGATAAATGGAATTATGAAATCAATGAAAGGGTGCATTGATTATATATGCATGAAGAATTTCACTCGTACATAGTGTGTAAGTGGTAGAGTTGCACTTATGCATGATAAAATTGTTATGCTTGAATGCATTTGTTGAATGTGTTTTTGTGAATACATGCATACATGATAGTTAATGGAAATGTTTATGATAGCAACTGAAAAGATGTAATTATTACTAACACATGGAGTTGAGAACATTTCAGGGTTTGTTAGACATTGCAATGAGCAAGTTGCAAACTGAAGTGATCACATGAGCACTAACTACAGGAAATTTCTGTAGAGGGAATAGAGTAATGAAAATAATGATATTGAAATAATGAAAATATTATTTGTTGTACATGCACATGCAGAGAATGATAATTTAATTCTATTCAATATATGGTTTTATAGTTGTGATTTAATTTCTAAGTGTTGAAAATTATGAAATCACTTGTGAGCCTTTGTAAATATTACAATAGGATTTTATGGTATATGAAATACTAATAATCTATTTGGTTTATTGCAAGATGAACGGATTGTAGAAAAGTGGTCTCCGATATGGTGTTGATGAAATCCATAAGAAATACTTCACTTTACTATTGCAACAACCAAGAAATTATGAGATGGAATCTCATACATGGGGAAAATTTGAATTTTCTAATGAAACAATAATTGAATTTCTAAATGGAATTATTCAGACATTGTCTCATGTTGATGGTATGTACGTGATATAGATGAGATAAGTGTATTAAAGATGGAATGATTGGGAATAATGGATATTGTTGGGACCTTGGAGCCTTAAATTTCAGATCCATAGTGGGGGGTCTGGTAATGAGATGGCGCTCTCCTTGTGTGTGAAAGCCTTGACAATATGGATTGCTCACGGACTATGTAACAATGAATATTATATTAATATTCCTTAAAGACAATGTATGTATATGAATATATCCTAAGGTACAATGTGGGGATGAGGGAGTCCCTTATGTGATAAGTGTCACATATAGCACATGTAGATATATTTTTGGGGATATAGTGTAATTCCCCATCTAGGCTATGATTTGATCATAATTCCTTGATGATTCCATCCTTCGTACCTTAGATTCATACTATGCAATTGTACCTAGATTGGGTAATACTAGAAGTGGTTTCTAGATAGAATGGGACTGAAGAGGTGGGTTGTGTTACACATCAAAATTACTCACTTTGATAGTGTCGCAAGTGTCGTCATTACAAAGGTCGCAAGTGTCGCATTTTGCTCACAAGGTCGCAAGTGTTGCATGTTTCCCACAAGTGTCGCAAACATCAAACAAAGCATACTTCCATGATGCCTATGTCGTGCCTATAACGACATGAGAAGGACACTTGAAACACCTCAAACATTTGATTTTGAAGAGGAGAAATGAGTCAGCAAGCTTGCAAACCTTTTTCCATTTGAAAGCACCTCAAAAACTGAGTTTTTGGAGGGGAGCACTCCCCCTTACACTATCTCGGAGTGTTGGCGCTCCCCCTTACACTGTCAGGGAGAGTTATAACGCTCCCCTGGCCATTTTGAGGGAGCGCTATAGATTTTGGAGCGCTGACGCTTCCCTTAACTTTTTCAGGGAGTGCTACAACGCTCTGATGTCCATTTTGAGGGAGCGCTACCTATTCTGGGTAGTTTTTAAGCTGTTGAGATGAATGGGGGAAGCATCTTTTCATTCTTGGAAGGCAGTTGGATTTGAATCCCTAGTCTAGCCATGATCCTAGGGAAGATCCTCAACTGAAGGAGGTAAATCCTCAACTTTCCCAAGGATATCTCAAGTGGTTAAAGCCTCTCCAAGGCTATATAAGCAAGATTTCTAATGGTGAAAGGGGACTGCAAATGGAGAATGATACCAAACTTATGATCTCATAGGTGAGGATTGAAAAGGAGAATCACACCAAACTTATGATCCCATAAGTGGTGCTAGAAGGGGGAAGAATTGCTAGCATGAAACCTATGATCTCATAGGAAACACACAGTCAGCCAAAGGAGGAGTGATCAATGAAGCTGTTGTCAGCCAGGTTGTGGATCTTTTGAGAAAGGGTTAGACGAAGGGGACTTGACGAAGTTGTCGCATTCACATCTATGATTGTAAGTACTGATGTCGTTATTCTCATTAATATGACACGCTTGGCCTGTTTCTTTCTAGTTTGTGTCTGATGTTACATGAACTTATCATTAATTGATAGATCTATTTTCAAGCTAATATCAATAGAGTAGGAAGTAGTCGTATCTTGTTTGCCTGCAGGACTCAACGAGGAGCAAAGGATTGGAGCGCAACTCGAAGCGTGCAGGGACAAATGTCGATAAAGAGGTACTTATGTTATCCTTCCTTCTCATGTATTAGTTTAGATAGATTTGAAAGGAAGTCAGTGTCCACGTTAAGCATTTTTTTGTCTAGGGTTAAGGTCAAGCTCTAGAGGTGATATACCTGTCCACAGGGAGATTTTCCTACAACAGGTTGTCAGGCCCATGTTGTTGCTGAAGAGGCAGGTTGTTAGGCCTATGTGTTGTTGAAGAGGTAGGTTGTTAGGACTGTGAGTAGTTTTGTTGGGTGAGAAACCACTGGGAATTTTTCCCTGGTGCGTTGGGAAATATCTACAGGGCTCTGAGACTTCATGTTCGACCTGTTGTTGAAGCCTTGGAAGGGAAGTGGGGCAGCTAAAGGACTGTTGAGAAGAGAATGGGCATACTTCCTGAGGTGGGACTGACATGTGGGGAATGAGAGAGAAATTTTGTTGATTATTAGACCTTATACTAGCTTAACATTCCCTTGGCCCTAGTGGAGTTCTATCACCAGCTCGGGGGTTACCCACTACTGAGAGTTATGAGTAGTGTGGTTTATGGCTGGGTGGAATGTGGAAGGTCTTCATGTAGTTGGTGTTTAACTCACAAAACATAAGTGGCTTTATGTGGTTGTGTAAATAATATGTTATGAATTATGATGTTCTATTCTGGAATCTATGTTATTAACAATGTTGATGAATTATTCTTGCATGTTGTTATTATTATACATAACTGTGTTCATGTGTATAGCATTCTTTATTAAATTAATTGGTATCAGATTTTTGAAATTTTGATATAGCATTTCCCATCAGGGAGTTAGGGATGTTACAAAATGTGTACATCCAGTCTTTACAGTAGATCAAATAATGAACTTTAAAGGAGATATAGAGGAGAACTAAATCAATACCTTTGTTGATTAAGGTTGGTTGTCATTGATGTCAACCCTTGAAGAAATCCCC
>JZKD02S0966416.1:0-13698 GCA_000966675.3 Picea glauca
GATATGTGCTCACATATAATTGGTTATAAATGAAAAATGTTGAATGTTAATTGATGAGTTTTTGTGCAAGAGGGAAGTTTTGGGAAAAAGAGCCCCACACTCATTCACCCCCCCCTCTAAGTGTGGTAGGTGTGTCCAATAGGATCAGTGGTATGAGAGGAGGCTATTCTTGATCATTTTTCAGCGCATGTCCCCGACGAGGTCCGAGTATAGCCAGTTGGGTCTTGAGATTTTATCTCTTGAGGAAAATCAATCTCGCATACCCAAGAAACCCTCGATGGTGACATAAAATAAAAATGGAGGAGCATAAGATTCTATTAATCTGTTTCTTGAGCAAGATCTCGTGTGGCAAAGGGAAAAAATGATGGAGAATTTTGCACACATCCTCCAATACCTATCGATAGAAACAAGTGCATCTTCATCAAGCAGCCATTTTGGAGGAAACTCTCCCTTCAAGGTACACGTTAATTTTTATATTCCCATATTTGAAGGTCAGATAGATGTGGATGCCCTAGAAAAATGGTTAAAGCTATTAGATCGTTATTTCTCTGTTCAAAAAAATTTTGAGAATGAAAATATCACCTTCGCAGTCCTCAAGGCTCTCCCCCATGTCAAACATTGGTGGGAAACTTAATGGGAGAAAAGTTCCACAGAGGAATCTGGAATATATGGGGCCAAGCCCACTTGGGATTTTTTTGTGGATGCAATCAAGTAACACTACTACCCTGTTGATAACTATGAAGACCAGTACATGATATGGACCACACTAAGGTAAGAGAAGAGAAAAGCAATGTCAGAGTTAACAAATACTTTCCATACCATGCACACCAAGCTGGGTATCAAATAATTCGAGTGGAATCTGGTTCTAAAATACCGTGGGGATCTACATAGGTACATCCAAACTGAAATGGATTTCATAAACATCTCATCGCTGGGAGCTTCCTATCGATATGTTTTCAAAATCGATCATAAATTTAGGCACCATAAAAAATGGGAACTTGGGTCTCCAAATATGTAACAATCAAAGAATGATAAGGACAACCCTAACCAACAGACTCCATACAACAAGTCCAAGGCATAAGACAAGAAGGGTATAGGAAAGACGAAGAATGACACTAGGATGTGGTGTGACTTCCACAAAATCCCTGACACAACACCGATGAATGTTGTTCGAAACAGTCATCGGTGGTCAAGGTCAAAGACATGGAGTCGAACCCTGATTCAGAATCCAATCCAGAAAATATTGAAAATAGACAGATCATCAATGCATATCGCACTGCTACTGTCATGACCACAATAATTCAACCAGAAGAATCGGTAGATCCTAAAGAGTAGGAACACCTCTTCCATTCATAGATGTGGGTGAAGGGGACCCTATTGCATTTAATTTTTGATAACAACATCTAGAAGAACCTCATCTCATCGAAGGCTGTCAAATAGTTGGGGTTGTTAAAAACACCACACCCACAACCATACAACATCAGGTGGCTTCATGAGGGATGAGATCTACGTTTTAGCCAATAGTGTCGCCCGTCCCATGGCATCGAGACCTTCAAGGATGAGGTAGTGTGTGATGTTTCCCCTCTTGATGTCTGTGATGTTGTTTTGGGCCAACCATATATGTGGAGACATCATGTTGTCTATGAGTCTAGACCATGAAGTGTCATTGTTACTCTAGAAGGTCAGCTCTATAGGATACGAGAGGTAGTTCTGACTATTGATCCACCAAAACAATGCCTCAAAGTAATCTCTCATACTTCAAAATTCATTCTCTTCACAGTCTATTCAAAGGATGCACAAAATATTGCTACAACCACTGCAAAATAAACACTTTCTATCCAACAAAAACATATTGTTATAGAGAAAGAAGATAATGCCTCTTCACCTACAATGGTTCCTACACAATGCCCCATCAAACCCAAAGACAACGGGTTGGTGGATCATATTCAACCCTACCAAAACCATGTTTGTGACAGTCTTCCACAGACCAAGCAACACAACTTCTCCAACAAGGCACGTATCTCACCAAGCTTCAGATTCAGAAAATTCTTTCCCCGCTTCTTTGGGAACTCAATGAAATGGATACCATTTCTTATTATGGGGGGAGGATTGATCTAGGTGGATATTGGTGGCCACTCACCTGTTCCAACTGGCTCCTCTTGTCATTTCTTAGTTCAACACATTCTTTTGTACTTCTTTGTAATTGTGGGTTCTACACTTTTGGGGTTGTCTGAATCTCTACACATATTCTAGGTGGATACTAGTTGCCTCCCACCTAATCCAACTGGATTATTTTTTATGTTTTCATGTCAACACATCTTGTTGTACTTCCAGGGTTGTTCTGGGACCCTAAAAAGTGTTTTTTTTCTTTTCATAGTCAAATTGTTGACATAGTCAAACTTTGATGGTGTAATCCATAGTCCTCAAAAATACCTTTCTAACGGGCTATCACGTGCCTAAAATGAATATCATATGAAAAGGTTACGATCTCAGGAAGTTAATGTACTAACTTACCCAAATGGGGCCCACATGACTTTTGGAGTTTCATCTCCTAGGGTTAGGTTTTTGGATGTTTGGGGATTTGGCATTCCTGTTTATTATAAAAAGGCCTTCAGAGCCTCATTGTAATCATCTTCTTATGAATGATCATAGTCGTCACATCTATTCTTGGAGATAAATATGCCACCATTCTAGCAAGTCTTGCACTCCATATTTTTACAGTCTCTTTACAATTATTTCATTAATAGAAATCAAATATTCTTGTATCTCTTTGTTTTTGGCAATTTTCATGAGTATTTCATTGTAATATCTCTTCTTTCATTTCATTTCAAAAATAATCTATATCATCAGATGCACTGGAGCCCTGGAAGGAGATGGACAACTTGATGGACTGTGTGGTAGAGAAGGGGTTCCATTCTCTTTTGTTGTGTAGGCTGGGTGGAAGAGAGATGGTGTACTATGCATTGTTGTGTGTGTTGATAAGCCTGTGAGAGCTTGAGTGTTGATTGGTTTGGGAAGCCGAGTGACACTCTAAAATTGTCCTTATGGATTAATAGCCATGGCTCGAGGGTGACATTGTTGTTGAGACTTGGAACAACAATGCCTACGGTTGGGTGGAACGTCCTTGGTATGCAACCAGTTGGTGATTTTTTTTATGAAAGATAAGTTCTTTCTGTCATGGTTTTATTTACTTGTGTATTTATTCCGCTGTGTATTTATTTATCTATGAACTTCCTATCTATAATATGCATTCTTGCTGGTTATTGATGTGCATGACATATGTCTCATTTATTTATGTTGTAGCATGAATCTTGATGTATGCATGTGAATACTTCATGCATATTTATTAATTAAAAGTTAGATCAGAAGTCGAAAGAAGTCCAGAAGCGAGCTCGAAGTAGTGTACCCCGGCTTGTGGGTGGTTGGGTACATTACAAAAAATGTGGTGCTATGAGATGATAATGCATCCTTTCATCCACTAGACAATTTGATATTTTGTTTGAGGTGTTTTGAATCCATTCCCAATAGTGATGTTGTGGTTGTTGAGAAAATGAAAGAAAATAAGAGAATCCCAAAGGCTACATGTATGTGAGGTGTTGAGCCCAAAATTTGCAAAAGTATGGAATGTTGGTGGAGGGGTAACATGTTACTACTGCACCTAATGTGATGTGAGTGGATTCCTCATGTATGAGGACCAAAAGAAATAAGTGATTGTCTAGATGGTGTTGTGGATTTAACTAATGAAGGTGGATAGTAACCCATAGAAAGATAGGGTTATGTGGATACTAAAGAGACCCCTGAAAAGTGTGTGAAATTTTGGGGTCTGAGTCTGAAATAGAATTCTTCTAGGGTAGTTGTTCCTTTGGACGTCTACAAATTATTGGGTGAATGACCTAGAACACCAATTGGCTCACTACAACCTGGTATATAGGAAGTGTGTTTTTCTCAAAGTGTCTCTCCTAGACAGTTTCTGCACCAAACTTTTGTTAATTTGATAAACATAGACAACCATGAGGAAAGTACAGAAAAAATTATTGGGGAATGGCTCTCCCTTCTCATTTTTGATTATATTTTCTACAATAGAGATTTAGAAAACCTAGAGGTTTGATATGGTAAAAAAGAACAAATAGCTAACAAATAGCTCACAACTTTTAATAAATAGAAAAGATCAAATCAACTAATCACCCAACTAACTAATCTATGCATACTTATTCAACAAGAGATATTATATGTTTAACACTCCCCCTTAATCTCAACTATTACATTCGTCAACACTGATAATGCCTAAGTGTTATCTTTGAAACTCAAAAATAATTCTTCCCAATGGTTTCATGAAGATATATGCTAATTGATCTATAGATCCACAAAATTGAAGAGAAATGTCACCATTTTTTACAATCTCGTGAATGAAGTGAGAACGAGTGTCAATGTATTTTCTTTTTCGGTGAAATGCATGGTTTTTGGATAATACAATTGTTGAACTATTGTCACATAAAATAGAAGTTGATTCCTTTTCCATATGTGCAATATCTTTCAAAAGTCTTCCTAACAATACTACATGGGATGATGTTGTATTAGCTTCTACATATTCTACTTATGCATAAGATGTTGATACAATGGGCTACTTCTTAGAAGCCCATGAGATCAAATTTGTTCCTAAATAAAAAGCGTATTCCAAGGTACTTTTCCTATCATCAATGCTACTATCAAAGTCATTGTTTGTGTATCCTGTAAATGTGTTGTCTTTAGAAGTTGTGTACCACAATCCATAATCATATGTACCTACAATATACCTTAAATTGTTTTTTCCAACCTTTCAGTGAGAGTCCTCGGGAGACTCCATAAATATGGAAATGAAACTAATTTCATACTTAACATCATGTCTAGTTGCAATAAGGTACACGAGGTTGCCTACAAGCCTCTTATACATTTTTTAATCAACTACTAGTCCATCCTCCTTCTTGCTCATTTTTTTTCCTATTGCAGTAGGTGTTTCTATTGGTTTGCATTTGTCCATCATAAACATATTTAAGATATTTGTAGCATACTTTTTTTGAAATATGAAAATTCCTTGAGAATATTGTTTAACTTCAATTGCTAAAATGTATGTCATGAGACCAAGGTTTGTCATCTCAAACTCTCTTTTCATGGAATATTTGAAATCATCTAACATCAAATTACCAGTATATATCATATCATCAACATAAAGACAAACTCTAAGAAGTTTACCTTCATGATCTAATTTTCTATAAAGAGTGGGATCATTACTACTCCTATTGAACCCATTGTTGAGTAAATGATAGTCAATTCAATTGTACAAAGCTCTTGGAGCTTGCTTCAATCCATACACAAATTTCTTCAGCTTGTACACTCTGTAGTCCTGGCATATTACTTCAAATTTTAGTGGCTTATCTACGTGTTGACAGGTCCAAAAGGCATGTCAAGCAGGTAAGGGAGAATTCCCGATGACAAGTCCCAATTAGAATCACTCTCATTTGGGATGGCATTTCTAACCAATATATTGGCTTGGTTACCACTTTAAGTTTACTATCTAAATATGAATATGAGAACCAAAGGTTCTCAGGTGAATTAAAATATGAAACTAGACTAAATGATATTGTCTACAACTATTCTAAGATGCAATCATAGACTAAACTAATCTTATCTTGATCAAGATTAGAATGAATAAGATTGAATGTAGTTAAAGATAATACCTTTTGAATTAGAAATATTCCATCCATTCAAATGGTAAATGAGCACAATAATATTATCAAAACACTAAAAATTACTTGTTATTTTCCTTTAAGAATATTATAATTGCATTCAATGGAGAAAACTATGATAATCCGAGCATACCAGAAAATTGCAGAAATAATCCATACAATAAGACTTGAAATATTCAAATAAGGGATAAATGCATTAAGAAAAGTCTCGAATACATGCACCACAACTACCAATTCTTGGAATGTCTCTTTCTCTTTATTAATCTAGAAGTAAAGGTACTATTTGTCATTACAAAAGGAAAAAGTCCTTAACTTGTTACAACCATATCTTTTATAGAACATGACGAGTGAATTTTCATATTCGGTAAATGTAATCCTCCCAAATGACAGTTACAACGTTTTATTTCACATTCCCTATTGAGAATTTACAATAAATACAAAAATAATCAAAATGCATAAGTATGTTACAAACAATCAAGTAGTTTTTGGCATTTCCATTTTGTCCCTAAAGTCTTTTCATAGTATGAAGTCTTCCAATATCATCTCTATCATGTTTAGCTGCATTTTCTCAATATCAATTTCACCATCACAGATAGGGGTCATTACTTATGTATTTAGGGATTCTTTTCTCTATTGCATAAAGTGTTTAATCAATAGTATCAATTGGTTTGGCTTTATTATTCTTGTTTCCAACAATTCCATGTCAACCTCTTCTATTGCTTCAATGGCTCTTATGTTGAGATTTTTTCTGGTCTCTACATCTTCTATTATCATCTGAGTTGGTCCTGCCTTTTCTAAATCTATCAAGGTTTCCATCCTAAATTGTTTTAGTAGGTTATTTGATGTTCTCCATAGTTTTTTGCATGCTTATTCAACTGTTTCCTGGGAATTTTTTATATTATGGAGGAAATATTTCCTAGTGTTGAGTAACACCTGGTCTTTGATCTGTTGATGTTTTATAATTATCAGATCTGATAGTTATTTTCTTATGATTAATAACAAGATTCACTTTCATACATTAGTTATCATAGAATAACTATACACTGAAAATATAAACTTTAACAATGAAGCAAAAATAACAAGATCTAAAAATATTAACCATGCATAGCAGGCACAAGAACATAAGAGTTTATCTTGGGAAACCCAACCTTGGAAGAAAACCGAGCAACCTTTCTATAAAATAATTCAGTCTAAATATTACAATTACATCACCATCAATAGCCAAAATACCATACAGAGAAGATCCTCCCCAAGGCTAGAATCACCAAGACATAGCCCCTCAATAAGATGACCAAGAGAAACCAATAATATCCTTCCAAGTGTGGTGCACTAATCAAGATACCAGAAACCAAGAAATAGCGAAATTACCAAAACTGCAACTACATCTTCTATGTGCTCACTGCACAAGGAGTTGTCTGATTGTCCAAATGAAATGATCCAATCCTATATTTATACTAATCTGGGTTCTTGTCTGGGGCTGACTTATTATTATGGGTTTTCATATTACTTTATTATTTTATGTCTTTTACTAGTGGGGCCAACTTCTCTTTCTGGGTCTTCAATTTATTCATGGGATTATGTAATGGTGTAGATGGGTCTTCTTGTATTTTCTTGTGGATAATGGCTTTCCTGAAGTTGCAAATATTCAACACTCTCTCTCAACAAGGGAGGAATTATCCATACTTGGATTTCTTCTATCATACAAATATTTTCTTCATGATCCATGTTGATGGGCCATCTCCACACATGCATTTTTTCTTGGAATATACATGTGATAACATCACGAATCCATATTCTCCTCGACATGAGAAATATTATACCTGGGCCATTCACCACTAGCAAGTCTCTGTGGATGAATGAGTCATTTACCCTTGGTAATATCAGTACTAGCATAGCCCCATGCATGACCAATCTGGGATAATGTCTACCCGATGTTATGGTCCATTCACTACTATCAGAGCCCCATAAGTGAATGAATCATTATCCTTTGGTAATATCAACACTAGCATAGCCCCATGCATGAACAATCTAGGAGAATGTATTCCCAATGTTATTTCCTAGAGAACATCGACATACTTGGGCCATTCACCACTAGCAGAGACCCGTGAGTGAATGAATCATTCTCTTTTTGGTCATATCATCACTAGCATAGCCCCGTGCATGACCAATCTGGGAGAATGTCTACCCAATGTTGAAATGTCAACACTCATCAATAGCCAAATCAACATGGATAATATTGTGAATCATCCTCCTCATCCAAGTCAGCATGGTCACTCTGGGAGGATTCCTTTCAATCTGTTAATCTGTAAATAAGTAATGGAGCTTCACTTCTCCCTTCTGTACCACGTCTCATATGAATTCATGCAAGAAGCTTCTAAAGTTGCACCACTTCATGACTTGTGACACTAGCTATGACATACTCCATCTCTGTTGTACTAAGTGCTAAAAAATCCTACTTCCACTTATCCCAAAAATCGTAATTGATTCAAAGATAAAGAAACACCCTTAGGTGCTCTATCTATCTACTACACTCCCTACTCAATCAGAATTTGTATATCTTTGCAACCTCACTTCATCATCTAAGACAAACCATATCCAACTATACCATCCTTTGTTGCCATCGACTGGAACTTTCTTGGCTTCAACCAAATATTGGCTTAGGGTAATCACTGCAAAGAAAATACTTGGCCTGACATTAACTAGGTACATTAATGATCCAATCTACTGCTTGTACATCATGGGATCCACCAAATATGAATCTAAAGTAGAATAAATCAACTTCTTCGGATTTTTCATCATAGGTGTAGTCATGGACTTGTAGTACATCATATCAAATCTCATTAGTATCCCTTTAATGAGGAATATAACATCTAATCTCATCACACCTCTAATCCCAATAGTACATCTGGACAGGATCCTCCATCTCGAACTCTGATTCCAACTCCCTCTATCACTAGAGTAAGTCAAGTTGTCCATTCTGCCTCACTAGCTACTCCCTCTGTGACTGAGACAAAATCCATACCCAATCCTCCTTCCTAGATTCCTCCTCTGTCACTATAGTAATATTTACTAAAACAAGTGTATCCTCCCAGGATATCTCACATTTCCTTGAAGCCTCCTTGAATCTTGAAACACATCTATGAGTCCTGGAATATGTCTCTCTCTCACCTAGATATGAGGGGGAACTCCCTTTGAATGATTTTCTCTCCCTCGGAGATGGTACTTGGTGGGGTTGTCTGGCTCAACACTAGTGGAGCCACATGCTACTCCTCATAACTAGGAGGTTTGGAATCAACGATGTGACTGCATGTAACTTGAGAATCTCTGTGGTGGATTTATCTCCCTGAAAGTATCATGGGGAGATGCATGCCATACTGCATCCTGCAAGGTATCACAAAACCATGATGGACTCTTCCTGTTCATTGCAACATCTCTAGATAGATCCACAGACCCGATTGTCTCTACTAACGCTTCCTGATAATATACAGAGTGAACAAATGAACTAGAGGGATCTATACGATCATCCTCAGAGCCTTTTTATATTCAAAATCGATCTCCATGTGAAACACTTAATATCCACAAAAGTATCATTCTTTCCAAAAGCTTCTAACTTCATCCTATTCTGCTTCAGTACATGGATGTATACAATCATGTACATAACTCTATGTCTGGATAGTATGATCCATGTCTCAAACTAGATACCATCTAATATGTTTCCTCCTGCAACCGTCACTACAACTCCCTCTCAGAGCTACCATCTATGACCTTCCTAGAATAGGAGCAGTAACAAAGGAAAATATAAGACAAGAACAATATTTTCATGAATAGGAAATAGAACCAAGAACAACGAAAATTAGGAATAGAAAAAATTGTCACTATAGATCTTTTTTAGAGCTATCGCTTGTGACCTTCTTGGAAAAAGAAAAAGAATAAAAACAACACTTCTCTAGTGTTTCTACCAGTCATTATTTCATGGTAACCTTCCCAGAACAAAACAAGAACATCTCCATGGTAACCTCCATGGAATTTACAAGGTAACTTGCCTGGGAAAAAGACAACAACCAAGAACATCTCCTAGAGGAGATCAATTCTATCTTGCAAACAAGTGCATCATTAGTATTAAACAATGAGCATTTACATAATGATTATTGTACTAACAATATTCAAGTGTCAATAAACATTTGATAGAAAAAATGTACTCAATAGTAATAGAACTCTAAATAATGTTGTCCTAGTTACAATATTTATTTAAGATGCAACAATATAAAAAGATCAAACCTGATATGCAAACCTGGAGTCTTAATTTCTAGGGAAGGTGTGCTATTCCTTTGAATGCACTAGATCCAATGATCCCTTTGGGTCATTGCTTGGACAAGGTACCTTGTACATCCCTTGAAAAAACCCTCATACTTTGCTAAATGATATAACTTGGAAACATATATAAGTGCATACCTATGAAATTTGTAACACCATCCAACTTTTCCTCTAATATAAAACTCGACACCATCGGTACATGAGGAAATCAAAAATCAATATAGCAGAAAGTTCAATGTCGAGGAAAATGTCAATAAACCCTAAAATTTCAACTTTGATGGAAAGTCAAAATGATAAATGTAGTAGGTGGGCTAGGGATAGGTGATTTTCTCTATACAAATTTGTTTCCTCAACTCAACCAAATAAATGCTCAATGATCTTCAAAAAAAAAGTTGTTGCAACTGCAGTAGTGGGTTTTAGGTAAAATTTCAACTTTCACCAAGATGCAATCCGATACCACTAGGGGGTGCGTTAGGATAGAGAGAGTGATATATGTAAAAATTAAACTCAACGTCCTCCAATAAGTTTCTCAACAAGCTTAACAAGTTCAAGTTTGTGTAGCGGAAAACATAAAATGTGTAGTGGAAACATTTCAACTAGCTCTGAAACCATGTTGATGTTTTATGACTCTCAGATATGATAGTTATTTCCTTGTGATTTATAACAAGATTCACTTTCATACATCAATTATCTTATAATAACTATACAATGCAAATCTCAACTATAAAAATGCAGCATAAATAACAAGATCTAGAAATATTAACCATGCATAGTAGACACAAGAACAGAAGAGTTTATCCTAGGAAACCCAACCTTGGGAGAAAACCCAACAACCTTTCTATAAAATAATTGAGTCCAAGATATTACGAGTACATCACCATCAATAGCCAAAATACCATACAGAGAAGATCCTCCCCAAGGCTAGCATCACCAAGAACTAGCGCCTTAGTAAGATGACCAAGAGAAACCAAGAATATCCTTCACAAGTGTGGTGCACTCATCAAGATATCAGAAGCCACAAAATAGAGAAATTACCAAAAATGCAGCTACAACTATCTTGTGCACACTACAAAAGGAGCAATCTGACTGTCCAAATGAAATGATCCATTCCTGTATTTATACTAATTTGGGTGCCTGTCTGGGGCCAACTTCTTATTCCAGGTCTTCAAATTACTTTATTATTTTCTATCTTTCACTGGTGGGGCCGACTTCTCTTCCAGGGTATCCAATTTCTTCCTAGGTATTCTATAATGGTGTATATGGGTCTTCTTGTACTTTCTTGTGGACAATGACTTTCTTGAAGTTGAAAATATTCGAAATGATCATTTTCTTGGTTGTATACACTGGTAGAATGTTAGGAGGATTATCACGAACATATTTCCAGTTGAAAATTTGGTCATAGGTGCTCTGAAATTTCTAGTAATTTTCCTTCACAACATTCATCTGCTAACCTAGTGCTTCATCTGATATGATGGATTCTTCTTTGATTATCTCCAAGACAATAGTTCCCCTTTTTATTTCTTCTATAGTCTTCTCCAGGAGCTCATTGTCTTTTTGCAATTTTTGAACTTGGTCCTCTATATTCTAATTATAGTTACTTATCTCCAATTGTTCCCCTTGGAGCCTCGACACTTCTTGAGCATGTGTGGCTTTAATATTCTCTATTTATTCTTCATGAAACTTTTGGTTCTTCTAATATTCTTCTCAAATTATGCACTCAATTCCTTTTCTTGAAGTTGCAACTACCTCTCTAATTATTTTCGATGAAAACATTCTATTGTCATGGCCTCCTTTTGAATTGATTGGACACATTATCTTTGATGGTATTCATGGAAGCCTCTAGCTTAAAAAATATTGCTTTAGACATGTCCAGTTCTTTTTCTAATTCATAAACTAACATCACATTTACACCAATGAAAGCATTAAGGGTCGATGTTTCATGTATCACATTCACCTTAGGATCTGGGCCTTCTTTCCATGTATGCTTCTCTCAGGTGTTTCATGGCTTACACACACTCCTTTTTTTCTATTTGTCTTAATTTTATTAATAACTCTAGTTTTTTTACTATAATAGTATTCTCCCACAGCTCCAATAGCACATTCAATTCCAAGTCTTGGAGATGTGAATGAAAGATTACCTGGAATTGTTGCTAAAGTAGTACATTTTTCTAATGGGATTGTGATCATGATTGTTCTTGGATTTGTTGTCACAACCTCATTCAATGGTTTTGATTCTTTTTCCTGTGACTCGGGTACTTTATTTTTTCCTCTTCCTCTTTATTTTTCCTTTCTTCTTATTAAGTAGTCAATATGCTTTGTTATTCATCTGACTTCCTTTTCATCTCATGTTGCTTTTCTATTTTATCTTTGGCTTCTATATCTGCATTATTTGTCTTTTTTTTTCCATTTTTCTTCTTTGAAACTGGCCCTTCACCTTTGCTTTTGTTCAATTTGGGTTGTTTATTTTCATCTTCTCCCTTCCTTCTCTGCTAGTACCTTTCCTCAGCTTCTTCATCCTTCCTCGATATTTCCTCTACTTTCCATCTCTGTTATTTTTATTTGGCTTCTTTCTTCTCTTTATCTTGTTGGATTAGTGTCTTAAATTTCTCTTTCATTACAAACCTTGCTTCATCTTCCTCACTCTAGAGTTGTTTTTTGGCTGAATAAGTTGTTATCCTGTCTAGAGCTTCTTCAAAATAGAGAGATCCTATAAATATGTCTTCAACAAAATCATCTTGATGGAAAACTTGTTGGGAAAGTTTGACTATTTTTGTGTGTTGACTTACTACAATATGGGGATCATACCCCTTTTTGTTTCAAGTACACAGACATAGCTCTCTTAGAGCTTCATCCTTTTTCTCGACATGTGGTTTGTTCAATAGAGAATATTTTCCTACGTGGAGAGGGAAGAATGGCCAATACCTTTTATTTTTCTCTGATATGTATGTAGTGACTCCTTTATCCATAGTATGATAGGCCATTTCTCTAGCTAACAACTTATTGGGTACACATTTGGGAAATAAACGAGGTAGCCCTGTGACTCTATATATACTGATATATGTATAGTACTTCCTCATATACCATTCCCCTATATCTCTTAAGGATTTGATGGCTTCTAGAGATATTCTATGTGGGTGAAACCCAAAAATAGATTTGTTTAAATGATCCAGGAAGTAATCACAAATATTGTATAAGTATTCCTTACAATTCACCTCCCACAATTGTGAACAATATACATGAATTGGAAGATGGCTCAGTATCCAAGCCTAATTGAAAGAAGGAAAATTATGTGCAACACAAATTGTGTCAATCAAATATGTTGTCATGTAGAATCCAGGGTTTTTCATACCTTGGGCTTCCCAAGCTTGATTTATGATATTGAAGGATAAGATGTGGACTAGTTAAAAACTTTCCCAATCTTGGCTACTAAGTAAGCCATTGGAAACCACTCCATCCTGAAATGCGTGTTGGTTTCCTCTCCATAGATCCTGCAGATCATCACGTTCAGGATTTTGTATGGATATTTAAAGTACTTTGCTAGAATATATCTTCCCCCCTCCTTTACCATCCATTCCTTGAATACAAACCAATCTTCCATCAAAGTTTCAAAGTCCTTGTGCTTGACTTTGAATTTATCCAGAAATGATTCATCTAGTGAAAT
>JZKD02S0966427.1:0-13698 GCA_000966675.3 Picea glauca
ACCCAATGGGACCACATGATGGTCATAAGTGTTACCAAGACAAAATACCACCCTAGCACTAACATTTCTACTTAAGTTTGACCTAGGTCCACACAAAGAAGGAAATATAACATAACAAAATAAATTTTGAGACCACAAGTTGCCCATGAAGGTGTTTGAAAGTAGTCACTTGAAAAATATGTTGGAAAAATGATCAAATAAACACTTAAAATTGCCACTTAATGCTTATTTGGGGTGGGGAATACAATCACGATCAATGATGACACTAACATGAGATTTAATGACGTGTACGAAAGCTTTGAATAGAGAGGCCTTCAAAACTTAGCCTCCAACAAACCTAGGGATTTTCACATAAACGTCTTCAAAACCTCTGAAGAAAACAAGGGTTTATGCAAGCAAGCATATGTGCATGAGATTAGGGCTAGAGAGTTTAATATGTTGGGTATGTGTTATATTCTTTGCACACAATTTAGTGGGATGAGGGTCGCAAGTAGGCCTAAAGTGCCCACCAACAAAAAACAACAATGTTGCAAATTACTAACGAAGAAATTACAATCGAGAATGTAATAACCGAAAATTCTCGATTTACTAGGTAAATTCTAACATTAACAATTTACAACTGTAAATAAAAAACCAACGAAGTTTAGTTTACTAATTTACTAAAAAATTAACTATTTATGAACCAACAAAAAGGAGTATACCATTCAATGAACTAAACAATGGAAAACATATTTCCATAAATTTCTTTCCCATTGATTATATAAGAAATATCTTACATGGTGTAGGCTTACTTGTAAATCATGTTGAGCAAAACTTACAAGACGAAAATAATCTAGCGACAAGTTAGCAAATAATAACCAACTACTAGGAGCCAATTGAGCAACAATTTGGAAGACACAACTTTCCACCCAACCCTCTAGATCAATGATTGAAATCCCTTGAGCGTTTAATCACCAAGGCTATACGAGGGTTCAATAACCATCTCCCTTCACAATTTCAAGTCTAAACAACACTCAATTCCACTCACTAGAAAGAGCTCCACCTCAAACAACATGGAGAAAACCAATAGAATGGAACTCCTAACCAACTATTACCTCCTCCATATGCACCATACTCTAGGCACATAATTCAAATACATAAGCAATGTTTTATTTGCATGAATACCTCCACTTTGTTAGGAAATTATACTTCCACGCTAAACCTAATAGAAGACAAGAAGAAAGATTTAATTACGAAAGTAAATGACAAAGAAAACACACAGTACACAAAGATTTTACCCTGGAAACCCAAATGGGAAAACCATCATTCCTGGAGCGTCTTGCTTCCTTGTTGTCTTATTCTTTTAGAATAAAAGGTTACATGCCTAACCTTGGTCTACACCTAAGACACAATCGACATCATACCTTTTCGCTTTACACAAGAACAACCCTGTAGCCAATTCGACTTACATCTACATGAACAACAACCTCTAACACTTTGATCTAAATATTAGATTATATAATATTACATCACACCTTATTTATAGGATTTATAGTAGGAATAACCCTAAATAAAGGTGCCCAAAAACGATTACAGATACACGTAGATCATTGGCTACAAATCCCACGAATCTTGGGATTCTGTTATAGTCGAATACCAGTTAGCTACCAATCGACCTACATGTGGTCTTTAGTCAATTTCCACACGACCTCCCGTCGACCACCTGTCGGTCGACTTCTCAACTTGCCGTCAATCACTTTGACTTTCTTGTCGATAACTTCGACTTTGACTTTCACTCCCAGTCGATCCACCTCGACTATACTTTCACTGCAAAGAATATAACAACCCAACACACTTGTCATCCCATATGAATGCCCATACAAATAATGCACTTTTGTTAATTCCACTAATATTTCAATAAGTTATGCACACCTTTGTAATTTTATTTATTTAAAAAGAAGTTATTTTCTATTGTTTCTTATGTAAGGCACAAAAAAATTATATAATAAGCATAACAACCACTCAAACTACACTTAGTATTATACTTGTAATACTATATAGATGAGGACATTACTCATGTGGCCACCACGATTAATTCTCACACCTGTGTTAAAATATTTGATGTGCTCGTTTAACCATAGACAATATCACAATATTGTCACCCAACCATAGGCACGCAACCACCCTCGAGCACCATAACCTTTGCTAGATAGAATGATTTTGGAAGCATCACCAGAACCAAAAAATAACCAAGATAGCGCACCAAGCAGAAAGTCCCAAACCACAGACCAAAAACCGGTCACCACTGAAGTAGCTGCATCTCTTCGCTAGACTTGCACACTACTTGTCTTGTATGAGATTGTGAGTGAGCGTGTCTCCAAATGATCTCAAGCGTCCTCTATTTATAGTGCTCCTTGTCAACTATCTAGGTCGACTTCTCTTTCTGAAGGGTAATACTTTAATATTGATTATTTTATTAAGCCAACTTGTCTTCTAGGGTTCTTACACATCTGTTTAGGGTTTTTCTACCTTCCAGAATATTCTATTCTAGTCAGAGGTTACACATGGAGGTTGATACCTCTTGCTACCATAATAACAACACTCCCTCCCATCTAGGGAGGTATTAACTGTAATGGTCTCAAACACATCCATCCATTTCATATGGTATGGGAAAGGATCACATAGTCTTGCAAACCATTCTATAGGTAGCATCATCATAGCCACACAAGCTATCTCATGATCACGCAGATCAAGTCACGAGCATCATCATCATCATCACTATCAGTATAATCTGATATCATCCTGACATAAAAAATATATCATCGTGTGCATAATCTTTTGAGGCTATACTCCATCTGAGTAATCGAGCATGATGCTGAATAACTCATGTGCTAGACTTAATGCACTCAACATAGTGTCTCGCATAAGTCACTCACTCAATAGAGTGATACATGGACCATTCATCTAATCTGAACATACGTCCTAGAAGAATGACTGTCCCAATAGATGCTGAATGCCCTACGATGAGATACAAGGACTATCCTCTCCACTGTATCATCTCTAAGTCGTAATAGCATGCTCAAATGCATCATATCTAAGATGTATTGGCATGATCTGTAGTATCATCTACATCATCTCTAAGCTGTACTAGCATGATGCGAATGCATCATATCTGAGATGTACTGGCATGATGTGGATCGATGTCTCTGCATCATCTCTAAGACATACTAGCATGGTGTCAATGCACCATGTCTAAGCTATACTGGCATGATGCAAGTCATCTGCATCATCTCTAAGCTATACTAGCATGATGCTATTGCATCATAACTAAGCTATACTAACATGATGCTACTGCAACATATCTAAGCGGTACTAGCATGATGCGACTCAGACATATGCATCATCTCTAAGTTGTACTAACATGATGCTAATGCATCATATCTAAGCTGTACTAGCATGATGCGTCTGAAGACATCTATACCATATCTAAGCTGTACTAGCATGATGATGAAACATCATATCTAAGTTGTACTAGCATGATGATGAAACATCATATCTAAGTTGTACTAGCATGATACAAATAAGCAATATGTCAACCTGGACCATTCTCCACAGGGAGAATGTCTGTCCACCAACACACTGACTATCCATGATGCCATATATCAACACTCCCTCCCAACCGAGGAAGTCATCTCCTCCCTTTCAACCAACAAAGCAATATCCACGAGTCCCAACTTGTCCCTCAAGTATGAAAACTTTATCTTGGATAGAGGCTTCATCAAAATATCAACTGTCTTCTCATCGGTGGAGATGTACTGGAGAATCACTTCTCCCTTCTAGAATTTATCACAGAGAAAATAGTACTTGATCTCAATGTGCTTCGACCTGTCATGGAACATGAGGTTCTTTGAAAGATTCACACACCTCTAATTATCACAATATCGCATAGTCGAATCCAACACCTGATCAAATAGTCTAGAAAGCAGCGTACAAAGCCATATTGCTTCCGTACAAGCATAACAAGCTGCCATATACTCTACTTCTGCAGTGCTGAGTGCAACAAACTTCTGTTTCGTGCTAGCCCATGATATCAAAGAAGATCCCAAACTGAAACATATACCATAAGTACTCTTTCTGTCATCTACACTCCCTACCTAATCTGAATCAGTAAATCCATGCAACTGTACATCACAATTTGAGGCATATCTTAAAACATAATTTAGCGTCCCACAAATATATCTCAAAATGTGCTTTGCAACTATCCAATGCTCATGTTTAGGTTCCACCTGGAATTGGCTCAACGTGTTCACAACAAAGCAAATGTCTCGTCGGGTATTAACCAAATACATCAATGAGTCAATCAACTGCTGGTACATGGATTAATCTACTGAATCAGAATCAAAGTCTCTTAACTTCCTCATATCTGTCACCATGGGAGTTGCCATGGATTTGCAATCCATCATCCCAAACTTCTGAAGGATATTTACAACATACTTCCCCTGCCGTCGAAAGATTTCACCATGCTTCTGCCATACTTCTAGTCCCAAATAATAATGCATGAGACCAATATCCTTCATATCGAATTCAGAGGCTAGCTCCCTCTTACATTGAATAATGAGAGGCTCTGCACTTGTCAGAAAAAAATCATCAACATATAGTAGTAGGATCATAGGTGCATCATTCACAACTTTGTAATAAAGGTTTGGATCAACATAGCTCTTGGAAAATCCAAGTCTCGTCAAGTAACTTCCAATTCGTGCATACCAAGCTCTTGGAGCTTGTTGAGTCCATACAAGGCCTTCTTTAATTTGCATACATGGGTTTCTGTCAGGTGTACCTCAAAACCTTGAGGTTTCTTTATGTATACTTCTTCCTCAATTACTCCATTGAGAAAAACGATATTTACGTCCATTTGATGTAAACTCTAACCCATGGATGCTGCAAGAGATATGATGGCTCTAATAGAAGTATATCTTGCAACTGGAGCAAACGTCTCATCATAGTATTTTCCCTCCTGTTGGGAGAACCCTCTAGCCACGAAACTTGCCTTGTATTTATCGATACTCCCATTTACTGCATGCTTTATCTTGTAAACCCATTTTGAAGTTACTACCAAATTTCTTTAAGGTTTAGGCACAATTTCCCATACATCATTTTTCATGGTGGATTGATTTTCTTCCATCATAGCTTCCTTCCATTCTTTCTTCTTAACTATTTCTTAAAAGGTGGAAGGTTCTACATTGACAAGACTTGTCATGAGTGTCGCATAACTAGAGAATATTTTGGGCCTCTTGCTTTCCCTGAAGGTGCCACTGGGAGCTTTATGTCTTTCTGCTGCTTGTAAGGTGGATTCTGTCCACGTTGGTCATTTTTTGGTCTTGGGTACAACAACTGGTTCTACAGGTTCAAGTGGTTGATCTGGTTCTTCACTAAGATGTGTTAGGGTCCTATAAATTATAGGAAATATGATTATTCAGTTTCTATCTGTTGTTGCTCTCATGACGAAAGCTTCTCGCTTGCCTGGTTTCCTCGGATAATTTTTCCTCTCCCACCATCCATTTTACCCAATCCATTCATCTTATGGGCCACATCTCATCCACCATTCATTCCATTACACCATCCACTTCATCATTCTCCCTCGCTAATTTCATCCATGCATGAAATCGTGTTAGGTGACTTGGGTTAAACTAATAAAAATAACTAGTTTAATAAGTCATTAGGTAAACCTAAGATAATTAATAATAAAGATTAATTTGTTAAGTTAATATTGTTAAAGATTAATAATTAGAAAATTAGGTTAGTAATTAAGTTAGGGTAATAAGTAATAGTTTTAATAATAAATTAAAATAAAAATTATTAAAAAATTAAATAAACATTAGTTTATTACAAAACATTATAAAAATTTAAAATTTAAAATAATTAAAATAAAATTAAAAACAAATAAAAACTAAACAAATAAAAATCAAAACATAAAACAAAATAAATTATAAATAATTATTATTAAAACAAATTAAAATTATAAATAAAACAAAAAAGAAACATTATAAATAAAACAAAAAAAAGCATTATAAATAAAACAAAAAAGAAACATTATAAACAAAACAAAAAACGAAATATACCATCGCCACCATTGCACCGTGATGCCTCTTTGTCTTCCAACCCTATGCTTCTAGAATTGGAGAGGGTTAGAAAAAACCAAGCCCTTTTTCTTCCATGATGGCACATGATGCAATCATGCTAATGAAACTATGCCAAGATTTGTAGGATGGACGAGCTTGTTCTGTGCTGATAGCTCTCATCCTCTACCTCCTTGAAAACCTCATAACTTCTACAGATTGCTACATCTGGACCGAGCTCCTCAGGGCATGTGGGGAGTGTCCTTGTCTCCATGGATGACACCCCATCAAGATAAATAATAGTTTGATTTTAATTAGATCATGAAATTACACTTGAACCAATACAATATATAAACAAAATGCTTTTGATTATCAAACCTAATCAAAATTTATATAATTTGTCAAACACAATGTTTGGAAGCAAACTCAAGACCAAATATTTAGTGTACCTTTAATATGACGAAGTATATGTCTAGCAACTTTCTTAAAGATAACTTAGAGGCTTAGAAAAATCTGGAAACATGACCAACTTTTTAAGAAATATCAATGTTAATATGGGTTAGATAATCAAGACTTCCAACCAATTGTGTATATTTAATAACCATGATAATCAATTGTTTATAAAATCAATTTTAATAGTTAATTTGACATTAGCACCACATAGAGTAGTAAGAGGCTTACACATCATCTATATAAAATTAACTAAAAATTCATGTACATAATTAGATTAAGACAACACAACACAACTTTTTTCTTTCCAAATTTGAATACCTAATAAATAATAATAAAAATATATATTAATCATATGAAAAACCATTTTTAATGATTGCTTACTAGTATTAATCAAAGAGAGATTCTTACTTGTAATAATTTGATCACCTAAATTAAGAACAATAATTGAGACACCTTCACCATTTTGTTAACATACATATTAAGACCTAATTGACACAATGAAACCATCAATTTTTATATTTTTATATCATCCATTTGATGGTCACATATTTGATATACTTGTTTTAAACCATATAAATCTTTTTGAAACTTCCATGCACATTATAAAGGTTCTATCATATCAACATGAGGTTCCATCTGAAGTTATTCTTCAAGATCTCTGGCTAATTTCAACTTTTTTCATCTCATTTGGTGAAACATTTAGCTAATATAAGAGAAAATGTTTCATCATAATTATTTCCTTCAACTTGTAAATGATTTGTAACTACAAGTCTAATTTTATATATTTTACTTGTATTGTTATATTTGAATTGTAGTTTGATAAATCTAGTTAACTACAAGATTTTTGTTTCTAAGTTAATATATAATAAATCAAATTTGATTTTCATAAAAGTTATAATAATATTTCATATATTTTTCTATGCATAAATTTAGTGATAAGGCCATAGTTTCAATGTTGCTGCCTTCTTATTCTAGCATCAATGGTATCTATGTTGATTTATGCTATTTTAGGGTATAAACCCTAGGATAAAATAATAAAAAATAAACCTAAGAAACATAATATATGCACATGTACCATTATGTCCAAATAATCACTATATTTCATCAACCCAACACATTACATAAGATGACCATGCTTATGCTTATGCCCATTTTTGGAGTTGAGAGTGGGAAATAACTCTAGGTTGTATCTAACATAAATACTAACCACGATCGGGGGATGTCCAACCTTAACAATAAAGGGGTACCAAATTAACCCAATGAGACCACATGATGGTCATAAGTGTCACCAAGACAAAATACCACCCTAGCACTAACATTTCTACTTAAGTTTGACCTAGGTCCACACAAAGAAGGAAATATAACATAATAAAATAAATTTTGAGACCACAAGTTGCCCATGAAGGTGTTTGAAAGTAGTCACTTGAAAAATATGTTGGAAAAATGAACAAATAAACACTTAAAATTGCCACTTAATGCTTATTTGGGGTGGGGAATACAATCACGATCAATGATGACACTAACATGAGATTTAATGACGTGTACGAAAGCTTTGAATAGAGAGGCCTTCAAAACTTAGCCTCCAACAAACCTAGGGATTTTCACATAAACGTCTTCAAAACCTCTGAAGAAAACAAGGGTTTATGCAAGCAAGCATATGTGCATGAGATTAGGGCTAGAGAGTTTAATATGTTGGGTATGTGTTATATTCTTTGCACACAATTTAGTGGGATGAGGGTCGCAAGTAGGCCTAAAGTGCCCACCAACAAAAAACAACAATGTTGCAAATTACTAACGAAGAAATTACAATCGAGAATGTAATAACCGAAAATTCTCGATTTACTAGGTAAATTCTAACATTAACAATTTACAACTGTAAATAAAAAACCAACGAAGTTTAGTTTACTAATTTACTAAAAAATTAACTATTTATGAACCAACAAAAAGGAGTATACCATTCAATGAACTAAACAATGGAAAACATATTTCCATAAATTTCTTTCCCATTGATTATATAAGAAATATCTTACATGGTGTAGGCTTACTTGTAAATCATGTTGAGCAAAACTTACAAGACGAAAATAATCTAGCGACAAGTTAGCAAATAATAACCAACTACTAGGAGCCAATTGAGCAACAATTTGGAAGACACAACTTTCCACCCAACCCTCTAGATCAATGATTGAAATCCCTTGAGCGTTTAATCACCAAGGCTATACGAGGGTTCAATAACCATCTCCCTTCACAATTTCAAGTCTAAACAACACTCAATTCCACTCACTAGAAAGAGCTCCACCTCAAACAACATGGAGAAAACCAATAGAATGGAACTCCTAACCAACTATTACCTCCTCCATATGCACCATACTCTAGGCACATAATTCAAATACATAAGCAATGTTTTATTTGCATGAATACCTCCACTTTGTTAGGAAATTATACTTCCACGCTAAACCTAATAGAAGACAAGAAGAAAGATTTAATTACGAAAGTAAATGACAAAGAAAACACACAGTACACAAAGATTTTACCCTGGAAACCCAAATGGGAAAACCATCATTCCTGGAGCGTCTTGCTTCCTTGTTGTCTTATTCTTTTAGAATAAAAGGTTACATGCCTAACCTTGGTCTACACCTAAGACACAATCGACATCATACCTTTTCGCTTTACACAAGAACAACCCTGTAGCCAATTCGACTTACATCTACATGAACAACAACCTCTAACACTTTGATCTAAATATT
The DNA here is from genome assembly GCA_000966675.3 of Picea glauca. Lineage (NCBI taxonomy): Eukaryota > Viridiplantae > Streptophyta > Pinopsida > Pinales > Pinaceae > Picea > Picea glauca. The sequence continues at coordinate 9,293 of JZKD02S0966427.1, forward strand.
AGATTATATAATATTACATCACACCTTATTTATAGGATTTATAGTAGGAATAACCCTAAATAAAGGTGCCCAAAAACGATTACAGATACACGTAGATCATTGGCTACAAATCCCACGAATCTTGGGATTCTGTTATAGTCGAATACCAGTTAGCTACCAATCGACCTACATGTGGTCTTTAGTCAATTTCCACACGACCTCCCGTCGACCACCTGTCGGTCGACTTCTCAACTTGCCGTCAATCACTTTGACTTTCTTGTCGATAACTTCGACTTTGACTTTCACTCCCAGTCGATCCACCTCGACTATACTTTCACTGCAAAGAATATAACAACCCAACACACTTGTCATCCCATATGAATGCCCATACAAATAATGCACTTTTGTTAATTCCACTAATATTTCAATAAGTTATGCACACCTTTGTAATTTTATTTATTTAAAAAGAAGTTATTTTCTATTGTTTCTTATGTAAGGCACAAAAAAATTATATAATAAGCATAACAACCACTCAAACTACACTTAGTATTATACTTGTAATACTATATAGATGAGGACATTACTCATGTGGCCACCACGATTAATTCTCACACCTGTGTTAAAATATTTGATGTGCTCGTTTAACCATAGACAATATCACAATATTGTCACCCAACCATAGGCACGCAACCACCCTCGAGCACCATAACCTTTGCTAGATAGAATGATTTTGGAAGCATCACCAGAACCAAAAAATAACCAAGATAGCGCACCAAGCAGAAAGTCCCAAACCACAGACCAAAAACCGGTCACCACTGAAGTAGCTGCATCTCTTCGCTAGACTTGCACACTACTTGTCTTGTATGAGATTGTGAGTGAGCGTGTCTCCAAATGATCTCAAGCGTCCTCTATTTATAGTGCTCCTTGTCAACTATCTAGGTCGACTTCTCTTTCTGAAGGGTAATACTTTAATATTGATTATTTTATTAAGCCAACTTGTCTTCTAGGGTTCTTACACATCTGTTTAGGGTTTTTCTACCTTCCAGAATATTCTATTCTAGTCAGAGGTTACACATGGAGGTTGATACCTCTTGCTACCATAATAACAACACTCCCTCCCATCTAGGGAGGTATTAACTGTAATGGTCTCAAACACATCCATCCATTTCATATGGTATGGGAAAGGATCACATAGTCTTGCAAACCATTCTATAGGTAGCATCATCATAGCCACACAAGCTATCTCATGATCACGCAGATCAAGTCACGAGCATCATCATCATCATCACTATCAGTATAATCTGATATCATCCTGACATAAAAAATATATCATCGTGTGCATAATCTTTTGAGGCTATACTCCATCTGAGTAATCGAGCATGATGCTGAATAACTCATGTGCTAGACTTAATGCACTCAACATAGTGTCTCGCATAAGTCACTCACTCAATAGAGTGATACATGGACCATTCATCTAATCTGAACATACGTCCTAGAAGAATGACTGTCCCAATAGATGCTGAATGCCCTACGATGAGATACAAGGACTATCCTCTCCACTGTATCATCTCTAAGTCGTAATAGCATGCTCAAATGCATCATATCTAAGATGTATTGGCATGATCTGTAGTATCATCTACATCATCTCTAAGCTGTACTAGCATGATGCGAATGCATCATATCTGAGATGTACTGGCATGATGTGGATCGATGTCTCTGCATCATCTCTAAGACATACTAGCATGGTGTCAATGCACCATGTCTAAGCTATACTGGCATGATGCAAGTCATCTGCATCATCTCTAAGCTATACTAGCATGATGCTATTGCATCATAACTAAGCTATACTAACATGATGCTACTGCAACATATCTAAGCGGTACTAGCATGATGCGACTCAGACATATGCATCATCTCTAAGTTGTACTAACATGATGCTAATGCATCATATCTAAGCTGTACTAGCATGATGCGTCTGAAGACATCTATACCATATCTAAGCTGTACTAGCATGATGATGAAACATCATATCTAAGTTGTACTAGCATGATGATGAAACATCATATCTAAGTTGTACTAGCATGATACAAATAAGCAATATGTCAACCTGGACCATTCTCCACAGGGAGAATGTCTGTCCACCAACACACTGACTATCCATGATGCCATATATCAACACTCCCTCCCAACCGAGGAAGTCATCTCCTCCCTTTCAACCAACAAAGCAATATCCACGAGTCCCAACTTGTCCCTCAAGTATGAAAACTTTATCTTGGATAGAGGCTTCATCAAAATATCAACTGTCTTCTCATCGGTGGAGATGTACTGGAGAATCACTTCTCCCTTCTAGAATTTATCACAGAGAAAATAGTACTTGATCTCAATGTGCTTCGACCTGTCATGGAACATGAGGTTCTTTGAAAGATTCACACACCTCTAATTATCACAATATCGCATAGTCGAATCCAACACCTGATCAAATAGTCTAGAAAGCAGCGTACAAAGCCATATTGCTTCCGTACAAGCATAACAAGCTGCCATATACTCTACTTCTGCAGTGCTGAGTGCAACAAACTTCTGTTTCGTGCTAGCCCATGATATCAAAGAAGATCCCAAACTGAAACATATACCATAAGTACTCTTTCTGTCATCTACACTCCCTACCTAATCTGAATCAGTAAATCCATGCAACTGTACATCACAATTTGAGGCATATCTTAAAACATAATTTAGCGTCCCACAAATATATCTCAAAATGTGCTTTGCAACTATCCAATGCTCATGTTTAGGTTCCACCTGGAATTGGCTCAACGTGTTCACAACAAAGCAAATGTCTCGTCGGGTATTAACCAAATACATCAATGAGTCAATCAACTGCTGGTACATGGATTAATCTACTGAATCAGAATCAAAGTCTCTTAACTTCCTCATATCTGTCACCATGGGAGTTGCCATGGATTTGCAATCCATCATCCCAAACTTCTGAAGGATATTTACAACATACTTCCCCTGCCGTCGAAAGATTTCACCATGCTTCTGCCATACTTCTAGTCCCAAATAATAATGCATGAGACCAATATCCTTCATATCGAATTCAGAGGCTAGCTCCCTCTTACATTGAATAATGAGAGGCTCTGCACTTGTCAGAAAAAAATCATCAACATATAGTAGTAGGATCATAGGTGCATCATTCACAACTTTGTAATAAAGGTTTGGATCAACATAGCTCTTGGAAAATCCAAGTCTCGTCAAGTAACTTCCAATTCGTGCATACCAAGCTCTTGGAGCTTGTTGAGTCCATACAAGGCCTTCTTTAATTTGCATACATGGGTTTCTGTCAGGTGTACCTCAAAACCTTGAGGTTTCTTTATGTATACTTCTTCCTCAATTACTCCATTGAGAAAAACGATATTTACGTCCATTTGATGTAAACTCTAACCCATGGATGCTGCAAGAGATATGATGGCTCTAATAGAAGTATATCTTGCAACTGGAGCAAACGTCTCATCATAGTATTTTCCCTCCTGTTGGGAGAACCCTCTAGCCACGAAACTTGCCTTGTATTTATCGATACTCCCATTTACTGCATGCTTTATCTTGTAAACCCATTTTGAAGTTACTACCAAATTTCTTTAAGGTTTAGGCACAATTTCCCATACATCATTTTTCATGGTGGATTGATTTTCTTCCATCATAGCTTCCTTCCATTCTTTCTTCTTAACTATTTCTTAAAAGGTGGAAGGTTCTACATTGACAAGACTTGTCATGAGTGTCGCATAACTAGAGAATATTTTGGGCCTCTTGCTTTCCCTGAAGGTGCCACTGGGAGCTTTATGTCTTTCTGCTGCTTGTAAGGTGGATTCTGTCCACGTTGGTCATTTTTTGGTCTTGGGTACAACAACTGGTTCTACAGGTTCAAGTGGTTGATCTGGTTCTTCACTAAGATGTGTTAGGGTCCTATAAATTATAGGAAATATGATTATTCAGTTTCTATCTGTTGTTGCTCTCATGACGAAAGCTCCTCGCTTGCCTGGTTTCCTCGGATAATTTTTCCTCTCCCACCATCCATTTTACCCAATCCTTCATTCACTTCTACACCACTCACTCCCTTGTCCATTCATCTTATGGGCCACATCTCATCCACCATTCATTCCATTACACCATCCACTTCATCATTCTCCCTCGCTAATTTCATCCGTGCATGAAATCGTGTTAGGTGACTTGGGTTAAACTAATAAAAATAACTAGTTTAATAAGTCATTAGATAAACCTAAGATAATTAATAATAAAGATTAATTTGTTAGGTTTTTTATTTTTGTTTGTTAATTTGTGCGGAACCTGTTGGCTACGCGATTAACCTGTGGCTTGAGAAACCACGACTCAGGGGCATCTAAGCCGTCAAAATCACCCGGGGATCGCACCCGGCC
>JZKD02S0966438.1:0-13698 GCA_000966675.3 Picea glauca
TTTCTTCACAAATAAAGATTTGCCAATTTAAACTCTTTAACCAAACTTTTCGTAACTACTTTTCTCAGATATTTGAAAAGAAAAACTTAAAACAAGATTTCGCTCGACTACGAGCTACTTAATATCCTAAGCATTCAAGTAAATAAATTAAGAAAACTTTATTTTTCCTTGGTAAAGAAACAAGCAATTTGAAAATGAATTATTTTATTTTCTTCTAAAGAAAAAAAAATGGGAAAAATGACAACAAGTCAAGAACAAGAAATGAATTCAGGCCCAAACACATATTGTATGGAGTCACTGACAATACCAAACAGGAATATCAAAGCAGACTCACAAACTTGTCTAAAACCCCTATCAAAGAAAACACAAGAAATCTTTTGATGAAAAGAAAGCTATGTTGAGGTCAGACCTAGGCTAGAGACTGCTATAACAGAGACCATGGCTAGATCAAGAAAACCCTTGAGAAGTGTGACTTTTGATAGGGAAGAGGATGACTACCTCTTCTAAGAAACATTTTCTCAATACAGGCATGCTACTGGCACTTCAGTAGCCAACGTATGTATGCAAGATGTCCAAAGGCAGGGCATGTATGAACGTGTGCAGGCCCACTACAGGCCACATACACCTCTGTAACTTCTCAAAAAGATGAAAACTAAGAGTCAAGAAAATTGAAGGGAGTACTCGTATGGAAGACTAGCATCCCTTAAAGACACAAAATCTTACAAAAACTCAAAAACAATGAGTAAATTGATTCAAAAACACCCTAAAGAAATATCCCCAAAGACCCTAGAGGCTTCCCTAGTATGGTTTCCAAATCTGCTATAGTAGGAAAATCCCTCTACAGACTACACCAGGGTTCTAAAATGTAGGCAGAGATAACCGTCTAAATTCTCCTACCTTTTATCAACTATCCCAACATTACCCCACAATCATACATAAAAGACAAGGTATAGGGATCTGATAGGCATACCTTAAACTCTGCGTCCAGTGTCGATCCCTTTGTGCTTGGTTGTTTCCTGATTGAAAGTCTCCTCCCAAGGCTGACCTGCATTCTCCAAAAGACAAATAACAAACTACAAGAATGAATTCTATGTATGGATTAGTGGGTTAGACATCATAATCAAAAAATGTAAACAAAACATAAATATTTAAGACGTCATTTGGCAGGACGGAAAAATTACTTCTTTATATTAATCTCACAAAAGTTGTTTACAACATGAGTTCGACATTGCTCCCTGAACTTGGTCCTAGTATCCTCTTCACCATGCACCAAATGATTCCATGTTTTCTTCTCCTCTTTAGTTCTCTCTAGGGAAATGGCAAGGATTTGCAAATGAGGAAGATGGCATTCTGGATCAAATCACATTGTGGTTAAAAAATAATGGGGCAACAGGGGGAATATTGAAATGGGTAGAGTTTCTATGCTCTCATGCTTCTTCTTGGAATGGCCCCCAAACACCTTCTTTTATAGGCCAAAAGAGATAGTAACAGTTGGGGCGACTAGCTATGGGCAGTCAAACAGTTAAGTAACGGCCCAGAAACCCATATCCATATTCAATTTTCATTTTTCATGATTTTTTGTGAGTGTATGTGAGATGTAGTGTTGTAGCAAGCATGTGTACGTGGGAAGTAGTGGCGTAGGGTGTGTACACCTTCAAAAAAATGGTTTTTTAGAAGAGTTGTTCAGTGATCTTGGAAAAGATAGCAAGTAAGATGGCTTGATGCCAGGTATGCATGTCTGATGCAGTTTAGCATTATAACACAAGTGCAGCTACAGTTATCAGAGAATTCTTGTCCGGTCTATTGTTGAAGCCCTAGAAGGGAAGTGGGGAAGCCAAAGGACTGTTGAGTAGAGAAGGGGCACACTTCCTGGGGTGGGATAGACAAGTGGGGAATGAGAGGTTGTAGGTTGTTAGTGTGAGATGACTCTTGGGAGATAATACTTCTTGTTGATATGTGCAACCTTCCTGTTGTCCTTTCCTATCCTAGGCATCCCTTGCCCGGTGGAATTTAGTCCCATCTTGGGGGTGACCCACTACCAAGTGTGATGAGAAATGCGGTCTAAGGCTGGGAGGTTCGTGGGATTTATTCACGCAGTCGGTGGTCATATATTAAAATATGAGTACCAAATATATGTTGATTGCATGTTGGGTAATTGTACATGTGTTATAATTGATTAGTAATGCTTGGATATTTCATATATGTTGTATGTGTAGGCTTATTGTTATTTATGCATTAATATGTGTATATTAGAATATGTTTTCTGTATGTTTTAATGTTATTTCCACATGAATAATGATATGAACATAATGCTATAGTTGTTTACTGTGTACTTAGATAGTTATGTATCTAAATATAAATGGTATCAGAGCATAAAGGTTATTCAGTGCCATGGCCTGACCTGTTGGTTTAGGGTTGGGGATATCACAAATTGGTATCATATCTAAGAGAGACGTCCAGGAAGTGACATTTCCCGGCCTGTTGGTGGCTGGGGACATTACAATCCTTCTGTGAGAGGCATATATACGCGGTTTTCTCCTGAAGAGTCACGTACATATTTCTTGTATTCTTGGTTAGTGAGTTTGATGTTTGTTGGGTAAGTTTTGATGGTTGTTGAGTCTTATTAGTTCTCTGTTATGACTGTTAAGTACCTACAGAGTGATAGGAAACCTTTATTTGGTTGAATTTTTGGGTGGTTCCTTTCTCATCATCCTTTTCATTGATTGTCCTTGCATCTTGGGCTGGGTGTTTGCTTCTTGATATCCTACTTGGTTTGTCTCTGATTTCATTTAGTAGAATCTTTATATCAATATGTTGTTCAATCCTTTCATTTTCATTCTTTTATATTGAAAATACAAAAATATTAAGCATTTGTCATTATTGGCATTTTATCTTTTGGGTTCTTATCGTTGATCTTAGTACATGTATAGAAAGATTGCATTTTATTTTCAATTTCAGAATTAAATTAAAAATTTCATATTGAAAAGATTATCATTCATAGGGAATTCAAGTTACGACTTTGCATGTTATTTATGTTCATTTATTTTACTCGTTAAGTCATAACATCATCGGTTTCATTATTGCACCTTTTTTAGTAAGAAAGACCACTAAAAGCAACACTGATAATTTAAAATTGATTAGAAACGATTTTATTTTTTAGAGTGCACAAACTAGCTTAGGATTTAGAGCCTTGGAATAGGATTTTGTGATTAAACTTCTCCAAGGATATCAAATCAACGTATGTGTCTGACTAAGGGAGTGGTGAAATCCATTGTATAATTGGTGATGTTAGAAGGCTTAGCTTACACCGAAGTTAAGCATGAGGTCACATGAGGTTGGTTGAGGGGATATCCCCCAATACCTTCTTAGCATCAAATATATTTATGGGGATCTTGCTAGTACCTTTACCTCTGTGAGAGGCGATGCTCTCAAGGTTTAGGGCTTTGTTACCCTTCCCATACGGTAGACCTAAATTACGATTGTTTTCCTATGCATCGGTTATATCATGGTTTCTTAGTTCTTTGACATAGGTACCACATAGGTTACTTGCAAGGGTTATTCTGTAGGTACCCAAGGTCAAATAAGATTCGTACATCACACAACCTTTACGGAGTATTACCTCTCTAGGGGGGATCTAACCGACTAGTTTTTAAGCCCATGAGGGCCCTTATAATTGATTATCATACCTCCAATATTTTGCAGGGAGTCTCAGGCCCCTCTTGGGCAAGGCATACTTACTTTAGAGAGGGAGGCCCCTTTCAACCACTTTATCTTGTTTGTGTGCATATTGGCCTTTTGTTTATTTTGGGTGTGCTCTTTGATTACTAGTTGGCCTTAGGATTTGTTTTTATATCTCAAATCTTGAGTCATCGTGGATCCATACCAGCTTCCCCGCAGGTCTCACTGCTTGTTACGATTACCTCCACTTACCAGACTTGTTATCAAACAAAGATGAGTACTGAATCGAGTCAGAAAGATACTTGGATCCCTTCGACTCCCATACCCACTATAGTTAACTATAATCCTTTGACACCTCCAATCACAATGGTTGTAATGTTGTATCATACCCACTATAGTTAACTATACTCTTCTTCTAATCAACCTGGCTACTTTATTTATATCTTTCATTAGGCGAAGAAGGAGAAATGTAAGGAGACTTAATGGGCGAAGAAGGAGAGAATTCGACGTGAGGTTGATGTGTGGGTGGTGTACTGACATCTAAATTATTAGGTGTAGTTGAAACATTGGGAGGGTTTGAGATCACCTGAGTGGGGAATAACCAAACTAGTAATCTGATGCTAAGTCCCTGAAGACTCAGTGTGGCAATGTACAGAGGACCAAAGTTTCCAAATGAAGGAAAGGTATAAGGTTCCCCAGGTGAAGGGGTTCCTCCATTGGTACCCCCGAGATTTGATGCCATTAACACTGAATCAACCTAAGGTCCACTAAGTAACACAACCAACACACACTATGAATCTGAGAAGCAAGCAATCAAACAAAACCTTCCCACAATGAAACCACTAGTTAGTGATGAAATCCAACATCGCAATATCAAAATAGGAAGGGGAAGGGATAGAGAGAGTGGATCAGTTACGTTGGTGACCTGCTTAATGGACTTATGCCTTGGTGCAAGCTTCCACACAGTAATTGTGGATTTACCCTCCAAGGAGCCTGAGTGAGTTTAACCAACATTTGTTCCAGGTACAGTGAGACTTCACTTCACCATCACCTCATGTAATACCCTAAATATTATGGCTACTAAGGTCACCAATTTGCAATCATCCCTTGGGTGGCTACAGTCAATAGTCCGATTTGAATGTATGGGCAGGATAACAAGTTCGAAATCAACTCAAGAGGATCCCACACATAATAATGGGTATACCCTCAAGTGACCCCCAATATACAGTATGGCCTCTACAAATAGTTGAAGCATGGAGGGATAATATCCGTAACTCACCTGAATGCGACCTCGTGCATAACCCCTGTGCGAGAGGGGGATCCCAAAAATCCTATACGACAATTGGATTTTCTCTCCCTATCAAAAGATGTTAAGTTTGTTTGATAGCTTTGGAAATTTATCATTTCAACCTTATTCCAAATCCCTACACCTTAAACTAATGTAGGTTTTCTAACAAAGATGTAAACATTCTGATAAATTTTAGTTAAGTGTTGATTTTAGTGGTTGTTGTTTACTCAGATGTGTATGAGAGTGAAGACTAATGAAATTATGAATCAATTCCCAAAACATGCATAAGAAACGATAAGCAATCTTTTCTTTCAATGAATGTCTAATTAAGGGAAGGAGAAGGATTTTCTTTTCAATGTCAAACACTAATATGAAATGACCTCATGCAATAGTCCTCAATAACGAATCCAATCTAATGCTAAAATGTTTGTATGTGACTGATAACCAGAAGATTTAAATCTTCCTATGCTAATTGGACTTCAAGATTTGTGAGATGTAAGTAATCTGGAAGCAAACTTCACATAAGCCAAAAGACACCCTTGTCATGATCAAACAAGAAACAAAAAACCAAAAAATCAAAAGGGAGGAAAAATACTTGGACGAGATGACCTCAAAGATCAAAATGGAAGGGTGCATAGACCTTTGAATTCACTTACAAAGTTTTCACTCAATCATATAAATGAGAAGAAAATGACAAATTGACTCTAAATCGTCAAGGAAAAAGAGTTTTGCAAAGTAAGGACAAATGTCAAAAAATCCTTACAAAAGAGGATGAATTCTAAAAAATAATGGTGTTTGAAATCCAATACCAAAATGGACTGAGAGTATGGGACCCTGAGCAAAATCCAAAACCAAGAAATAGCTTCAAAAGATGAAAATTCTAGAGAATTTCTCACAAAAATGGGGTAGCTCTCTGGTGTAAGAGGCACTAGAGCATTCCAGCGCTTTGTGTAAGGCTACAAGGGAGTGATATCACTCTGATAGCAACAGGAGGGGAGCACTTTGCTCCAAAAACTCATAAAAAATCCTAGAAACTCAAAAAATGAAGGAAAAATCAGTCAATCAAGGTGATCATGATGACATAAAGAGGTAATCAAACCAATCTAATAATAAAAAAGACAATATGGAGAAGATCGAATCAGTGGGAAAAGAGCCAAAACAAGATCTGGGAATGGAATAAAAAATCAGAGTATCCTCCCTAGTGGAGTTGCCAATTTCTGTTGTAGGTGAATCCCCATGTGGACAAGTGGATTCCCTCTTGGTATCTGGAATCCTAAGACCAAGATAGAAAAGTTTCTAACATGGACATTGACTTCCTTTTAGATCCTATCAAGCTAATGAATGAAATATAAGGAGAGATATATACCTTATTAGAGATGTTTGTCCTTGGAAAGTCCTAGTTGAGCTTTGATCCTGAGCTCCTTGATAGATCCTGTAAGACAAACAAATATACAATGAACTTCCTACTCTACTGAGATTATCTCAATCATAGATCCATATACTGCAGACAAACTCATATGGAACAAGAACAGGTTTGAAATAAATAGGCCAAGAATTGATTATTTAATGAGAACAAGTAAAAGTACTTACAATCCTTTGAAAGAAGGTGTAGCAACCTCTTCCAGTTCTCCTTGTCCAACCCCTTTGCTCAAATAATCTCCACTGATTGCTTTGATGACATCTCACTCATGAGACCATAAGTTTGATGTAATTCTCAATCTCCATTGTGCCTTTCACCATGAGGAGGCCTCCTTATATAACCTTGGAGAGGTCCAACCACTTGAGAGATCTTTGGGATAAGTTGAGGATTCCTCTCCTTCAGTTAAGGATCTCCCCTAAGATCATGCCTTGACCATCTATTTGAATCCAACTACCTTCATGAATTGAGGGATTCTTCCCTTTTTTGCCTCAACAAACCCATAATTTGCTAAAAAGAGGGTAGCGCTCCCCCATAAGGGTGCACAGGGCACTCAAGCACTCCCCCAAAGATGCTCAGGGAGTGCCAGCACTCCCTGACAGTGGGTAGGGGAGCGCTCCTCTCCAAAATCCATTTTTTTGTGGTTTTCTCAATGTCAAAAGGCTTGTACTTCCTATACAGTGTTTTCTCTTCTTTAAAACTAACCTTTGAGGTGTCTTAAGTGTATTCATGATGTCATTATAAGAACGACATATGCAAGATGGAAGTATGATGTTTTTGACACTTCCAACACTTATATTCAAGATGCGACACTTACAACACTCGTAATGATGACAATGGAAACACTATTGAGGTGAGTAATTTTGAGGTGTAACACCTATCATCACTCATGTACGTCATATAGTGAATGCTCAACCTATATACAAAAACATTTTTGGGTCCCTTTGTCACTTGTCGGGCTACAATATTCAGTCCATCCCTACAGCCTCTAGCCCTTTTTCTTATGGTATGCCAAATTTCATATAGAAATTTTCATCCTCCATCCCAACATCTAACCTAAATACTAGTATTAGACTCATAGGCATGGCTCCTCTACATACTCCATTTTTGTTTGGTAGTGCTCATATCCAACAAACTACTCCTACAACTGGAGGTCTTCCTCCTTTTCACCCTAGGTCTAATCCTCGTCCCAATTCTCCTGGATGGAGTGGTCAACCTGGAAAACAAACTACTTCTTAGGGTCCGTCCTTTACACCTACCTCCTCTGTACTGATTTTGACCAACATATTTGGCATAACAAATCCACCTTTATCCTCTAGATCCACACCCGAAGGCAGTCAGTTTACTACCTTGGGAAACCCCCAACCTGGAGCCACTCTGGCTGGGGGAAATTTGTACAACCCTCATCATAACATTCCTACTGGAATGGTGCCAAACCAACCCCTCATGAATTAGTTTATAGGAGGGTATTACAATACTAGACAGGGCCATGTTGCATACCAGAACCCTGGATGGGCTACGATTCCCCAACAAAAATCTTTCCAGGGATCTTGGGGCCAGATGTCGTAACCCTGTATCCCTTTTTTGGCCATGGTAAATCTTCCAGAATTTTTTAGATTAATGAATGACCATGTGCATCATGATCTGACATGTCCCCCCATCCCCACCAAGATTCTTTCATATATTCCAAAATTCGAAGGAAAGACTAGTGAATATCCTGGTGATCACGTCACTATTTTTTAACTCTGGTTCTCTTTGAACTCCCTTAACGAAGATTATATTTGTTTAATATTGTTTCAATACAACCTCATGGGGGTCGCTGCGAAGTGGTATATATAGATACTAGGGGGGATGTACAAAAATTTTAATCATATGGTTTTAGTCTTCCTCAACCACTTCCAATTGTCGGTTTGTTATAATGATGGAATAGAACTTTTGTCGACCTTCCATTAGGACAAAACCACCCATATCTTAGATCACATCTAAAAGTGGCATAGATAGAAGAGGTTGATCAAGGCCTACATACCCCCATAATTCATGCTAGAGTGGTTCCTTAAGTCTCTACAACATTATATTTTGAAGTATGTTTCTACATCCAGGGTTACATCTGAGGAAGAAGTGATTTTTAAAGCCCAACCGTTAGATCTTATATATTCTCAGTGTGGGATGTTATACAAGACTCTTCCAAATGCACCGAGGTCAAACTATGAAAGTACATGGTAACAATTTTAGGGGTGGGAAGAATAGTAATAAACCCAAGGACAACAGTAATAATGAGAAGTTGAATAATAATGTTGATGAGGGAAAGAAAGAAAGGAATAAAGTGAAGTTTCCCTGCAATATTTGTATAGGAAATCACCTTACCCACTTGTTGTTCCTGAGGTTACACTTAAGGCTTAGAAGCGTAATATCAAGGAATCATAAATATAAAGGTTGATTTTAAGAAGTGATTTTTATTCCGATAGTTATATAAGAATTAATTCCTCAAATGAAAATAAAAACATAACAATATAGAGGCCATAATTTGTCATCCAAGTCGATTTATGAAATCAGGTGAGGTGAGATAAACTAACAAAACTATTAAACAAAACAAGCAATCAATGCAGAGATGAATCTTATCATGTCCACATTAGAAGAAAAGAAAGCATGCACTCTTGAAAGGATATAAGATTTAGTTATCCAAGTAGCTTACAGGTCTTGTATTTACTGACAAAAAATATAGAGGAAAAACTGCTTTCTTAACGAACAACTAGTTTGGTGTGATTATAGTAGTTGTGTTACTAAATTGTAAACACTCACTTATCAAAGAGACATTTAAAGAAATGAGAAATATGGAGTACAAAGAGGAAACATAACTCAGACTGCACAAATATTGGAATCTCTGTCTACGCTTGTATTAATTCTCACAAAGGAGATTTTAGCTTAATTACATTCGGCAAGAAGCAACCCCTTGTTCAATATTTGAAACTTGTATTTATACAAAAGGTTCTCAACCCTAAGATGTTGGAATTCCCCTTATTTCTAAAATAGTAAAAAAACAAAATGTAAAATTTGAAACGCTTCACTTGCATCTCCCTTGTCTATTCACTATGCTTGTGGAGGAGTTTTTCCTTCTTGTTCTCCGGCTCAGAAACAACGGGTATTCTAATCATGATCTGTACAAATGATGTCTACAAGCTATCTCATTGGTCCCCAGAAGTATTTCATTTTCCCTGCTCAACACATTTGACACACATGCCCACAAATTGTACCACCAATTTGAATGGCTTCGTTGAATCGTTTGCCTCAAACATATATAATTTATTTTCTAAGTGAGGCAGTCTGTCTTCCATTCTCTTATCTTCTAAAACTATAAACTTTAGCTACAGAATTGGCTTCACTAGCCACCTATCTATCTGAGTAATATCAATCTGTTTTAATTCCAAGATTTATGCCCGAGCCACTTCCATGTTTGTCTTGATATTAAGTTGATGCTTGGCTATATAAACTTGTCCCAAGATTTCAGGTATATTATCATTTCTAAGGCCTAATGACTCTTTGTCAAGTGAATGAAAAGTTTCTTCACAATCCTTCTTCACTTCCTTATCCTTTCTTTTACTTTCAGCTATGTTAATCTCCCAGGTATTCAGTATAATATCACCTCTGGTTTGTTNTCCAGGAAGTGACATTTCCCGGCCTGTTGGTGGCTGGGGACATTACAATCCTTCTGTGAGAGGCATATATACGCGGTTTTCTCCTGAAGAGTCACGTACATATTTCTTGTATTCTTGGTTAGTGAGTTTGATGTTTGTTGGGTAAGTTTTGATGGTTGTTGAGTCTTATTAGTTCTCTGTTATGACTGTTAAGTACCTACAGAGTGATAGGAAACCTTTATTTGGTTGAATTTTTGGGTGGTTCCTTTCTCATCATCCTTTTCATTGATTGTCCTTGCATCTTGGGCTGGGTGTTTGCTTCTTGATATCCTACTTGGTTTGTCTCTGATTTCATTTAGTAGAATCTTTATATCAATATGTTGTTCAATCCTTTCATTTTCATTCTTTTATATTGAAAATACAAAAATATTAAGCATTTGTCATTATTGGCATTTTATCTTTTGGGTTCTTATCGTTGATCTTAGTACATGTATAGAAAGATTGCATTTTATTTTCAATTTCAGAATTAAATTAAAAATTTCATATTGAAAAGATTATCATTCATAGGGAATTCAAGTTACGACTTTGCATGTTATTTATGTTCATTTATTTTACTCGTTAAGTCATAACATCATCGGTTTCATTATTGCACCTTTTTTAGTAAGAAAGACCACTAAAAGCAACACTGATAATTTAAAATTGATTAGAAACGATTTTATTTTTTAGAGTGCACAAACTAGCTTAGGATTTAGAGCCTTGGAATAGGATTTTGTGATTAAACTTCTCCAAGGATATCAAATCAACGTATGTGTCTGACTAAGGGAGTGGTGAAATCCATTGTATAATTGGTGATGTTAGAAGGCTTAGCTTACACCGAAGTTAAGCATGAGGTCACATGAGGTTGGTTGAGGGGATATCCCCCAATACCTTCTTAGCATCAAATATATTTATGGGGATCTTGCTAGTACCTTTACCTCTGTGAGAGGCGATGCTCTCAAGGTTTAGGGCTTTGTTACCCTTCCCATACGGTAGACCTAAATTACGATTGTTTTCCTATGCATCGGTTATATCATGGTTTCTTAGTTCTTTGACATAGGTACCACATAGGTTACTTGCAAGGGTTATTCTGTAGGTACCCAAGGTCAAATAAGATTCGTACATCACACAACCTTTACGGAGTATTACCTCTCTAGGGGGGATCTAACCGACTAGTTTTTAAGCCCATGAGGGCCCTTATAATTGATTATCATACCTCCAATATTTTGCAGGGAGTCTCAGGCCCCTCTTGGGCAAGGCATACTTACTTTAGAGAGGGAGGCCCCTTTGAACCACTTTATCTTGTTTGTGTGCATATTGGCCTTTTGTTTATTTTGGGTGTGCTCTTTGATTACTAGTTGGCCTTAGGATTTGTTTTTATATCTCAAGTCTTGAGTCATCATGGAGCCATACCAGCTTCCCCGCAGGTCTCACCGCTTGTTACGATTACCTCCACTTACCAGACTTGTTATCAAACAAAGATGAGTACTAAATCGAGTCAGAAAGATATTGGGATCCCTTCGACTCCCATACCCACTATAGTTAACTATACTCCTTTGACACCTCCAATCACAATGGTTGTAATGTTGTATCATACCCACTATAGTTAACTATACTCTTCTTCTACTCAACCTGGCTACTTTATTTATATCTTTCATTAGGTGAAGAAGGAGAAATGTAAGGAGACTTAATGGGCGAAGAAGGAGAGAAGTCGACGTGAGGTTGATGTGTGGTTGGTGTACTGACATCTAAATTATTAGGTGTAGTTGAAACATTGGGAGGGTTTGAGATCACCTGAGTGGGTAATAACCAAACTAGTAATCTGATGCTGAGTCCCTGAAGACTCAGTGTGGCAATGTACAGAGGACCAAAGTTTCCAAATGAAGGAAATGTATAAGGTTCCCTAGGAGAAGGGGTTCCTCCATTGGTACCCCTGAGATTTGATGCCATTAACACTGAATCAACCTAAGGTCCACTAAGTAACACAACCAACACACACTATGAATCTGAGAAGCAAGCAATCAAACAAAAACTTCCCACAATGAAACCACTAGTTAGTGATGAAATCCAACATCGCAATATCAAAATAGGAAGGGGCAGGGATAGAGAGAGTGGATCAGTTACGTTGGTGACCTGCTTAATGGACTTATGCCTTGGTGCAAGCTTCCACACAGTAATTGTGGATTTACCCTCCAAGGAGCCTGAGTGAGTTTAACCAACATTTGTTCCAGGTACAGTGAGACTTCACTTCACCATCACCTCATGTAATACCCTAAATATTATGGCTACTAAGGTCACCAATTTGCAATCATCCCTTGGGTGGCTACAGTCAATAGTCCGATTTGAATGTATGGGCAGGATAACAAGTTCGAAATCAACTCAAGAGGATCCCACACATAATAATGGGTATACCCTCAAGTGACCCCCAATATACAGTATGGCCTCTACAAATAGTTGAAGCATGGAGGGATAATATCCGTAACTCACCTGAATGCGACCTCGTGCATAACCCCTGTGCGAGAGGGGGATCCCAAAAATCCTATACGACAATTGGATTTTCTCTCCCTATCAAAAGATGTTAAGTTTGTTTGATAGCTTTGGAAATTTATCATTTCAACCTTATTCCAAATCCCTACACCTTAAACTAATGTAGGTTTTCTAACAAAGATGTAAACATTCTGATAAATTTTAGTTAAGTGTTGATTTTAGTGGTTGTTGTTTACTCAGATGTGTATGAGAGTGAAGACTAATGAAATTATGAATCAATTCCCAAAACATGCATAAGAAACGATAAGCAATCTTTTCTTTCAATGAATGTCTAATTAAGGGAAGGAGAAGGATTTTCTTTTCAATGTCAAACACTAATATGAAATGACCTCATGCAATAGTCCTCAATAACGAATCCAATCTAATGCTAAAATGTTTGTATGTGACTGATAACCAGAAGATTTAAATCTTCCTATGCTAATTGGACTTCAAGATTTGTGAGATGTAAGTAATCTGGAAGCAAACTTCACATAAGCCAAAAGACACCCTTGTCATGATCAAACAAGAAACAAAAAACCAAAAAATCAAAAGGGAGGAAAAATACTTGGACGAGATGACCTCAAAGATCAAAATGGAAGGGTGCATAGACCTTTGAATTCACTTACAAAGTTTTCACTCAATCATATAAATGAGAAGAAAATGACAAATTGACTCTAAATCGTCAAGGAAAAAGAGTTTTGCAAAGTAAGGACAAATGTCAAAAAATCCTTACAAAAGAGGATGAATTCTAAAAAATAATGGTGTTTGAAATCCAATACCAAAATGGACTGAGAGTATGGGACCCTGAGCAAAATCCAAAACCAAGAAATAGCTTCAAAAGATGAAAATTCTAGAGAATTTCTCACAAAAATGGGGTAGCTCTCTGGTGTAAGAGGCACTAGAGCATTCCAGCGCTTTGTGTAAGGCTACAAGGGAGTGATATCACTCTGATAGCAACAGGAGGGGAGCACTTTGCTCCAAAAACTCATAAAAAATCCTAGAAACTCAAAAAATGAAGGAAAAATCAGTCAATCAAGGTGATCATGATGACATAAAGAGGTAATCAAACCAATCTAATAATAAAAAAGACAATATGGAGAAGATCGAATCAGTGGGAAAAG
>JZKD02S0966460.1:0-13698 GCA_000966675.3 Picea glauca
GATAAAGAGATGTACGCAGGTTGTATTTAAGACAATCGGGTATGTATGCGGGCTAAGTGTTAATTTTCCCGTGTACATATGTGTGTTGGGTGTGGACAACCCGACCCTTTTACAAGGGTGTGCACCCTCCAAAAAATAAATTAAGCAAAAAATAATGAATGAAAATGAAATAAAGGTCATTTGTACTTATTTGGTTCAGGTTTGAGGATCTTTCGTCCACCATAGCTCCTTGAATTCATTTTTTGAAGAAGAGGGTTTTTTTACTTTTTGGTTATTTTCCAAATTGCAATGGTTAAAATGAGATGTCCACCTCTATTTATAGAATTTCCCTAGTTTGGTCCTCTTTTTCCCTATTCTTGGCTTGGTGGGTACTTGAGTTTCTTCTTGAGAGATCTTTGGGTCGTTCTAATGTACTCGTTCTTTTGGTTTGGTGTTTTCATGAGATGGGTTAGACTCATATCATCTCGTGGTAGAAGTTTTTTTTCGACATTTTCATATAGGTTAGGTTCTCACCACCTTGCATTTTTCATATTGTTGACTTTTTCTCTTTTCCATAGGATCGATCCCACCGAAGTGTGACACATAAATTTATATACTTCTTTAGAAGTGTCGTAATTAGGTGGTAGAGCCTTCCTTTACATGGATTCCCTAGGTAGATCCTTTGCTGCATTTTTTGCATCCATGTTGTGAATTTTTATCCATAGGCTTGGGATTCATTTTAGTCGCACCATGATTATATATCGAAGCCACATTGTTCTTCATATTTTCTGGATCATAACTGAGGGACTCCCTATGAGCATGGTTTGTTTCCTTTTAGGGTCTCTTAAACTTTGAAAGTAACATCTAATGAGAGCCTATTTATTCTTTTCGATCTCATTTAGATTACTTAAGAAAATAATCCCCCCCGGAGTCTTCTTTAAGACCTTTTCAAACTCTCTAAAATTAAAAAGATTGTCGAGTGATATTTTTTCCCTTCATGCTCATCAAACTAAAATTTGAAGGAACATCTGTTCGACGGTAGTTTACCCCTTTTTCGGTCTAGAAAGTTAATTTACGAATACAGGTATGCCCTAGGATCTTCGGTTCGCTAAGAGAGTATTCTCAGGTGTAATTTTAACCCTTTTTTAGGTCCAAGGGACTAAAGTTTTGAAAAAGGGCCATTCTCCTTGGTTTTGGTTTATCTCTTTTTCGTGCCTTGGAGATTATCAATGAAAAAGGAAACCCCCCAGAGTCCATATTTAAGCTCTTTTCAGACTCCATAAATATGAAAAGATCACTAAGTGACCTTGTTCCTTTCACTCTCGTTAATTGGTCTAGAAGGAATATCTATTTGGCATAAGTTTAACCCTTTTTTCCAACCAATAGATTATCCCGGAAAAAGGTACACCTCGGGAGACATGTCTCACCATGAGAGTTCTCCTAAGTTATATTTTATACTTTGTCGGTCTAAGGAGAATAAACTTGAGTCCATAGTTAATCTCTTTTCAAACTCATTAAAATTGAAAATCTGGCCGAGTTATCTTGTGTCTGTCACACTCATTAAAATGGTTTTGAAGAGACATCCTTTCGGTATAAGTTTAACCATTTTTCGAACCGACTCGACTAATTACAAAAAGGGAACACTCTGGAGTCTTCTTTTAATGTTTTTCAGACTCTCTAAACATGAAAAAACACTGATCTTACCTTCTTTGGGATCGTAAACCTTCACATGGAAGGATTCTTGTTGTGTCATAATTAATCTCATCACATGTCTCATCCTTGCATCTTTGGCCTAATGTCGGCTTCATGTTGTTATTAAATGAACCTTCAAATCATTCCTTAAATGCAAGCCTTGTAGCACTTTTTCCCTTGTGATATGGCACCTTGACCCATGGAGGAATTTTCTCAAGTGTCTTTATCCCGCACATATCTCCTTGCACCTAGCATCAATATGTTCCATGTGCTTGGAACTAGTTTTATTTCCCATGACACTCATTCCTCCTTTGTAACATAACATTCTTTTATTCTTTTTCAAGATAGTTAAAACTTTGAAAAAGACAAAAAAAAAATATTCCAAAAAGAGGGGATGTGATATACATTCCCTTTTATCGACAACAAGATAGTCTCCCTTAGACAAAGCACATCCTTCCATTTTTTTTCCAAGCATTGGGATCTAGTATAACCTTAGGAAGTTGTTCTCGTTACATAGAGTTGTGTCCTCCTCCATTTGGTTACTCTTCCAAACATATGAAGAGTTTGTGGTGTGTCCTGTATCAAAGACTTATGTCAATAATATGTTGCCCGAGACTCATCATTTTTTCGTGCTTTTTTCCAAGAGAATTTTTATCCAACCTAAGTTGGCCATTCTATTGTTGATCTCTTGACCTTCATAAGTCCTCCATCCCAAGAGTCCAGTCAAGTTCGGATTAAAAATCAATGAAGTTATGTGCCTAATGATCAAGATCATTCGATATTTTCCCGACGACATGTATAAGACCTCAAAGTAGTGAGTATTACACTCCTACTGTACTCTTACCTAAGCTTTTGAATATCTTGAAGTAGTTGCTCGAGATATGAAGTCCTCATCTCCAACCATAGGCATCAATGCTTCTTGAATATGCATATGATATTGTACTTGTCTATTGTCAAATGATCTTGAGATGTAGATCCGTTGTGTATTGTTCGCGGCTAAACTTTATATACACATTTATATTTTGTATAGTAGTCATATATGACATGGATATGCAGTGTACTTGATTGGAAACCATGCTTAGTTCATCCAGAGCATGGGTATGCCCGCCTCAGAGAGATTATTATTATTTTGTAGATGGCACGCTCACAGACACTCAACTCGGGCTCACTCAACTCTATGCCTTCCCACTGTGTAAATATATTGTAATGTATTTTGGCCATAAGTTTCTCTTGTGACCTCACACATTACGGGGCATATGTTATAGTCCAAAAATGCCTTATCTATGCATACAAGACATTAGTCCTCCCATTTGCATGCTTTTCCAAAATACAACTTAGGCTTCCTTTTAAAAAACCATTTTTTTGGAGAGTGCACGTGCTCTACTGAATTAATATCCCACATACACACACATGTTGCATGCGATTTAGCTCACATACACACACATTTTACATGCTATATAGCTCGTGTTTACCTCCGAAATTAGCAAAAAATATAAAATTGCGTGTAATTTGACGAAGTTTACGGGATATGGAGGGTTTCCTAATCATTTTACCCCTTTATCCCGTCCCTAAACCAAATAACCATATTTTTCTCATATAAAAATAGGTATTGGGGTGTCATTTATGAACATAAGAAAGAGAATAAGAAAATTCTACCAAACTCCCTTCCCTTTCTTAGCCCAAGTTTTGCATCCTATCCTGAGTTTTAGCCTCAGCCTTCCCTTCCATCCTTTCTCCTTATGAAACCCTTCCTCCTTCCCTTGGTGATATGTTGATKGCGARAAGATAATGTGGGATTGATGCACTTGGATCCATGACAAAGGATCCCAKACTTGGTTCGTGGAGCGGTTGCCGACAAAGGTTGTAATCCTTTTTATTTTAAAATTGAATAAAAGAGTTCATCCTTGTTCCAAAACCCTATGTTTACATTTTTTTTTCTTAATTCATGCATTTATATCTATGTCTAGACTTTTAAATTGATTGGTAGAGATTTCATATGTTGTTGCATTGTATTCCTAATCTTTTGCAGGTTAGCTTTGGGAGGAGATTCATGATCTAGGAGGCAACAACATGCAAAAGAGGTCTACACCAATCACAAGGACTAAAGGTGCATTCATTAACTCTCTTTCCTTTCTCTCTCGTCACTTTGTTTAGATGATTTTGGGGTAGCTTAAGGGAAGAAAAATATTTTAAGGGAGTTAGCAGTCTGCCTTTACCTTAGACCCAGTATAGGTGGATTTTCCTCGTAGAAACATGTGTTGATTATTGAGGTGCATGGTTGATGCACGAATTGGTACATGTTTGGTGCATGGTTGATGCACTTGTTGTGGTACAGGTGGTGATACAGTTTTGGTGCATGGTTGATTCACTTGTTGATGGTACACGTACAATTTTATGCATGGTACATGATTAGTACTTGGTTGAGACACATATCTTGTGATAATATGCGGTGGTACATTCTTGGTAGAGGCATGTGTTGGGGATGTTGAGCATATGGTTTGAGATATTCTCTTGGTGATATTGGCATGAGATACATCCGGATGAGAGTGGAGCTGGTTTCATGGATGTGATAATGATTGGATGGACAGGTTGTTGTGATAGTGATTGGTTGGATAGGTTGTTGTGACAGTGATCGATTGACAATAATAGGTTGGATACAGTGACAAGTTACAGGTTGATGTGATGATGGTAGTGACAATGAAAATGAAAGTGACAGAGTTTGTGGCAGTGATAGTGGCATATTTTGTGATATTTGATCTACACTTATATTTTAGGGCAACAAGACGGGGCAAGGAAAGGGGGTTGTAGCCTCCTTCCAGTTGGAGCCAGAAAATTAGGGATTTGGAGCTTCCTTCAGGTTGGATCCTGAGAACTAGGTGGTTGTAGCCACCTTCTGGTTGGAGCTGGAGAATCCAGGGGGTTGTAGCCTCCTTCTGGTTGGAGCCAGAGAATTCAGGAAGCTGCAAATTCCTTCAGGCTGAAGCATGAGAATAGGGGGTTGGAGCATTCTTCTAGTTGCAGTTGGAGAATTTGGAAGTTGGTACTTCCTATGAATGAATTCTTGATATATATAATAAATCATTCTGTAGTTTTCTCCCATTTGGGTTTCCACGTAAAAACGAGTGCACTGTGTTCTTGATGTGATGTTGATGTGATTCTGCTTATGTTTACATGCTTATGATATATATATATAAACTGTTGAACATTATTGGTAAAATTTAGAGAATACATATTGTGGTAAAATTGGTATAATTTTTCATTACTGATTCATCCCCCCCTCTCAGTAATCCAACATGCTATGCCAATCTGAAGCAATGTGCACTAACTTTTTCTCCTTGGCTCTTGATTGGTGCTCCATGTGGGCATTCTACTTGGTACTTGGTGCATATTTTCAAACTCTTTTGGTGTTAGGTGGTTTAATGAACTTTTATGTTGTCTTGAATTTGAGATTGGGCATGCTCTAGAGCCAAATATGTTTTTTTTAAATTAACTTTTATTTACACATGCTCGAGAGGTTAAAAAAAACCAACATAAAAATTTTTGTTTGCTAAAATTAAAAGTTTTTTTGCTGGTGCAGATAGTGAGTCAAAATTCTTGTGGCAGGAAAATGTAAGCATCTCCCTTTTTCATTTGAAACCAATGATAACTTAGAGTTGGAGTGTTTCACTTCTGGTAGCATCTCCTATTTGAGATTGTCTTGCGCTACAAAAATCCTAACTTTCGGTAGTGATAACCATTTATCAAAAACAAATGTGACATGTAGATTTAGGTTCTAACATTGTCTTCAAAGGGGATGGTTTCCTCCCTGTGAGACACCAAGAACACATACCGATGTGCCTTCTCCATTCAATGCATGTAACCTATAACCCTTCTCTGTTGAAAAAAAACATGTTGAAAAACCAAAGTGTAAACTGAAATGATTTGTACCAGTGTCTTCATTGGGATATGGATTCATTATTAATGTTGATATACTGCGCACCATATTGAACTAAAAAACAAACACTTCTCTCCAAGCCAATCACACAGTGCAACTGAAACAAATTGCAANAGTGTTAGGTGGTTTAATGAACTTTTATGTTGTCTTGAATTTGAGATTGGGCATGCTCTAGAGCCAAATATGTTTTTTAAAAATTAACTCTTATTTACACATGCTCGAGAGGTTAAAAAAAACCAACATCAAAATTTTTGTTTGCTAAAATTAAAAGTTTTTTTGCTGGTGCAAACAGTGAGTCAAAATTCTTGTGGCAGGAAAATGTAAGCATCTCCCTTTTTCATTTGAAACCAATGATAAATTAGAGTTGGAGTGTTTCACTTCTGGTAGCATATCCTATTTGAGATTGGCTTGCGCTACAAAAATCCTAACTTTCTGTAGTGATAACCATTTATCAAAAACAAATGTGACATGTAGATTTAGGTTCTAACATTGGCTTCAAAGGGGATGGTTTCCTCCCTGTGAGACACCAAGAACACATATCGATGTGCCTTCTTCATTCAATGCATGTAACCTATAACCCTTCTCTGTTGAAAAAAAAAACATGTTGAAAAACCAAAGTGTAAACTGAAATGATTTGTACCAGTTTCTTCATTGGGATATGGATTCATTATTAATGTTGATATACTGCGCACCATATTGAACTAAAAAACAAACACTTCTCTCCAAGCCAATCACACAGTGCAACTGAAACAAATTGCAAACTGATCTTCAAACTGAAACCAACATGCTCTAAAGGAGAGATTATTTATGTACAACCCCTACACTAACCAAATGAATTGCTCTGCACAAGTGTAGACAAATTTCCAAAGTAAGCATTCACATAATTCATCAATTCATTGAAACTAGCTTCCATAGTTAGGCACATGTATGACTAAAGAAACTGAAAAGTATAAAATATGATGATCTAGATATCCATATACTTACAACTATGGAACTTTGTCTTTAAGAAGACAAAGATGCAGTATTTATGATTCCATTTAAACTCCATGTAAATTTCCACAAGATCATAAAAATCATGACAAATTAATTTCAGATTGAAAGTAAACATATAGTTTTTTTTTTCTCGAGATGAACACAGTGCATTTGTGAATAATCTATGCCATTATTGGTATCAAGTTTTTGTTCTTTAAATGTTGACATTGAAGAATAATAAAACCATAAATTCCCTCCCTTATCTCTACAACCTTCAACTATTTTTATTGATATTCACTCACCCATATTTTGTTTGATGTCTCTTGCAGATTTGGACTCATAAATGTCAAGTATGGGTACGCTGAATCCATGAAGTTGTTTATCTTGTATTTCAATATCACTTCCTTCATATTCATCAAATAGAGGAGGACTTATGTAAGGTTCAATGCATGATGATATTGAAATCTATTCCATATCCTTTGGGTACTCATCGTATACAAGCTGATAATTTTTTTTTTGAATCTTGACATTCAAAAATCTTCATTTCATGATGATCTGGAAATAATGTCAGAATATTGAAAGCTTGATCTTCATAAGAATTTAGAACAACAATTTCATCATAGAAATAATTACTAGAAACATTTGTACAATGACAAATGCATCTAGAGTATCGTTTCCAACATCTTTATCATTAAAGCAATCAATAAAATATTCTTCCAAGATTGAAGAAGTAGAGAAGGATTCATGTGTTTTCTCCTCTATTTCTTCAATAGAAACAACTCTTTCATTTTTACTATAAGAAGAACTAATAATTTAATGTTGAATATAGTATTCAAACTCTTCACAACAATGTTCAAATAGAAAATCATCTCGATAAAAATTCTTACAATGATCATGAAAAACTGAATGAAACTCCTACAATGAAGAAATGCTAGTAGGAGGTAGAGATCTATACCACTAACAAGCATATCCCTCCAGTGAGTACATGAACATATTCATGAGTACATCCTCAACATGAATATTCATCTGATGCACATGTTCATGAAATCCAGATAATTGCTTTGCGGGATTATCATTTTTACCTTCTTTAAATTTTGGAAGACGTCCTTGCCATTCATATGCAGGAGGTAGTGGATTTGGATAACCATGAAAAACTAAGAAGTCAAATGGAGAAAACCTTCAAGCTAATATAAAATCCATTGATTTCGACATTTTTAACCAGTGGAGCTGCTAGTCNTCTTCATTGGGATATGGATTCATTATTAATGTTGATATACTGCGCACCATATTGAACTAAAAAACAAACACTTCTCTCCAAGCCAATCACACAGTGCAACTGAAACAAATTGCAAACTGATCTTCAAACTGAAACCAACATGCTCTAAAGGAGAGATTATTTATGTACAACCCCTACACTAACCAAATGAATTGCTCTGCACAAGTGTAGACAAATTTCCAAAGTAAGCATTCACATAATTCATCAATTCATTGAAACTAGCTTCCATAGTTAGGCACATGTATGACTAAAGAAACTGAAAAGTATAAAATATGATGATCTAGATATCCATATACTTACAACTATGGAACTTTGTCTTTAAGAAGACAAAGATGCAGTATTTATGATTCCATTTAAACTCCATGTAAATTTCCACAAGATCATAAAAATCATGACAAATTAATTTCAGATTGAAAGTAAACATATAGTTTTTTTTTTCTCGAGATGAACACAGTGCCTTTGTGAATAATCTACACCATTATTGGTATCAAGTTTTTGTTCTTGAAATGTTGACATTGAAGAATAAGAAAACCATAAATTCTCTCCCTTATCTCTACAACCTTCAACTATTTTGATTGATATTAACTCACCCACATTTTGTTTGATGTCTCTTGCAGATTTGGACTCATAAATGTCAAGTATGGGTACGCCGAATCCATGAAGTTGTTGCTCTTGTATTTCAATATCACTTCCTTCATATTCATAAAATAGAGGAGGACTTATGTAAGGTTCAATGCATGATTATATTGAAATCTATTCCATATCCTTTGGGTACTCATCGTATACAAGCTGATAATTTGTTTTTTGAATCTTGATATTCAAAAATCTTCATTTCATGATGCTCTGGAAATAATGTCAGAATATTGAAAGCTTGATCTTCATAAGAATTTAGAACAACAATTTCATCATAGCAATAATTACTAGAAACATTTGTACAATGACAAATGCATCTAGAGTATCGTTTCCAACATCTTTATCATTAAAGCAATCAATAAAATATTCTTCCAAGATTGAAGAAGTAGAGAAGGATTCATGTGTTTTCTCCTCTATTTATTCAATAGAAACAACTCTTTCATTTTCACTATAAGAAGAACTAATAATTTAATGTTGAATATAGTATTCAAACTCTTCACAACAATGTTCAAATATAAAATCATCTCGATAAAAATTCTTACAATGATCATGAAAAACTGAATGAAACTCCTGCAATGAAGAAATGCTAGTAGGAGGTAGAGATCTATACCACTCACAAGCATATCCCTCCAGTGAGTACATGAACATATTCATGAGTACATCCTCAACATGAATATTCATCTAATGCACATGTTCATGAAATCCAGATAATTGCTTTGCAGGATTATCATTTTTATCTTCTTTAAATTTTAGAAGACGCCCTTGCCATTCATCTACAGGAGGTAGTGGATTTGGATAACCATGAAAAACTAAGAAGTCAAATGGAGAAAACCTTCAAGCTAATATAAAATCCATTGATTTCGACATTTTTAACCAGTGGAGCTGCTAGTCGATTCTTCAACCATGGATTTGCCAGGTGAATTATTTGTAGTCAAATCTTGTGTCTAACCCCTGTTCACCATCAAGAGATAGATCTGAACATTTTTCGTACACCCAGGAAAAATATTCAACGTTGTCCCTGGAATGATGGCAAAAGATGTTATCCATAAAGTTTTCACTAGACTGTTATAGGGAAAATCTAGGGCACCTCAGTTATTTCAATGGTTTGTTTTGGTTGATAGGTGGATCAAGTAGATTGGATGAGTTTAGGACCTAATAAAGATAATCAATTAAATCTAAAAATATTAGCAATACTTCATATAGTCATGGGAATTTAGACTAATGGCTAGATATTTAATGGACAATGTGATAAGGAAGAATAGGAAACATAGATGAACACATAAAATGACAATATGTAAACTCACACATTCACTAAGAATATTTTCAAACTCAAAATTTCATTTTGAATCTGAAACAAGTACTTGAAYACAACTTAYAGAGCACTTCGAAACTCTTGTAGGTGCTTACCTGTGACACTTGGATAATCATCACTTAATAGATTTATTCATTCCTCATTCGACACCTATGAACTTAACTTTGGGTGCATCTTCATTTAACCTCTCAACATTTATGATTTATGATCGTGGCTTGGAGATGAGCTTACATGCTCAGTGAATGATTTTTATTGGCATTTTGATACATCTCAATCACATAACATTGAAAGGTTCCATACTGATTCATAGAATAAAGCATATCTCTTAATTTACTGCAGAAGACAGGGTATTTGTTTGGCTACCATATAGCTTTATCCCACCTTTTTGCAGAAGATAAACATAAATTTGTGTATATTTTCAAGTGTTTCTATGCCAATCCGACATGATGYGCACTAGCTTTGKCTCCTTGGCTCGTGATTKGTGCTYCATGTGGGCATGCTACTGGTACTTGGTGCAAATGTTCAGACTCTTGTGGTGTTAGGTGGTTTAATGAATTTGTGGTTGTCTTGACTTTGATATTGGCCATGCTCTAAAAACAAATATATATATTTTAAAATAACTCTAATCTGCACCTTCCCAAGAGGTTAAAAAAAACCAATATAAAAAATTTCATTTACTAAAATTAATTTTCTTTTTGCTGGTGCAGACAGTGAGTCAAAATCCTTGTGGCAGGTAGATGTAAGCATCTCCCTTTTTCATTTGAAACCAATGATAACTTAGATTTGGAGTGTTTCACTTCTAGTATCATCACCTATTTGAAATTGGCCTGCCCCACAGAAAATCCTAACTTTCGGTAGTGCTACCCATTTATCAAAAAACAATTGTGACATGTAGATCTAGGTGCTAATAAGAGGTAATCCAGGCACCTCCTGAGGAAACGCAACCCTAAATTCCCATAGTAGTAGGTGATATTAATCCTTCACCTCCATACTTTTTTCCAAGTTTAGCACTTGTATAACATACAAGGACACCCTTTTCTACTAAACATCTTGAGCTATAATGCTGATATTTGTCTCACATAGACTAGCTTCCGAATGCCTTGCAAAATTCTGGTATTGCCTTTTTCGTCTTCACATTCTATAATTTTCTCATAAAATTTTAATTTTTCCTTATGGGTGGATAATGAATCCATGCCCAAAAAAACGTGATAACATTCAAAACATATTGGGTTTGAAATCCCTCCATCCTAATTGGACAGGCTTCAACTAATTTTTCCACTTTCCTCTTTGTTCCTGTGTGTTATCACATTAAGTTGTCAAGGGACGCAGGTCACAGTCATGAGCGCAAAGAACACCTTTCAGAGCGACCCATTCCAGACATCAATCAAGCAAATAGGCAAGTTCAACTTCCAGTGGCTGGGATTCCATGTGGATTTCAGTTCGACGGTCTGCAGGTGTTTGGAATCTGAAATTTTCTCGAAGTTTAGTGCCAGGGCAAAGCCCCGAGATCAAAGGTTGAGAAAATATTTAATATGGGTCATAGATCTCATCGGGAAAGATCAACGGTGAAAAATAGTTGCGGGAATCGGGAGTTCAAAATGTTGTTAAAGTTGTTCATAAAAGATCTGAACTCCCGAAACCCGAAATGATCTAGACCGTTCAATTCAGAAGGGCATGTGGCATAGGATCATCGATTTCGCGGTTTCGCAAGTCGGGAAAGTCCAAGGGAAGATTCATAAGGACTCACGAATTGCAAACACCCAAAATCATTTGGACCGTTCAATTTAGAAGGGCACGTGGTGCAGGATTAGCGATTCCGCAGTTTCACGAGTCAGGAAAGTTCAAGGGCAGAGTGGTAAGGACTCATGAAGTGAAAACACCCAAAATCATCTGGACCGTTCAATTCAGAAGGGAACATGGCACAGGATTTGCGATTTAGGGGTTTCGCGAGTCAGGAAAGTCCAAGGGCAGATTCGTAAGGATTCGTGGAGTGCAAACTCGTGAAATGATCTGAGTCATTGGATCAAGGAAAGTCATGGACCGTTGATCTGAATCTGGCGAAGTTGGAGATTCGAGAATCGGGAGAAGGGAGGTGAGTAGGATTTAAACTTTCCGAGACACGAAATCTCGATACAATAAAGATTTAATATGGGCCATAGATCTCATAGGGACAGGTGGCAACTGATATTATGGTTCACAGAAGTGAATTTCTGGAGTTTTGGGAGCAATCATGGCCATCAGATGCATAGCAGTTCCGACCGTCGATCCGAAGAAGGGAAATTTTGCAATATCGGGTATCGGGAGAGTGTATTCACGTGATGTGAAAACCCCCGAAACGCAAAATCATGATGTGCCCAGGAGTTGGGCCCATGGTCACATGGGATTACTGTGTACAGGGAGTGTATAGTGGATAAAACCATGGAAATTTGTGTTTGAGTTGGTGCCAAGATCTTGGATGATGAGGCAGGTTTCAGATCTACATTCTATGGGCTCAAATCTATCACTGAGACACTGGTATGGTTACATTATTGTATTGATGGATACTATTGTTTGATGTGTTGTGAATGCTTAGGGAATTCTTGGTATGGCTTCTATGATATGGTTCATTTTGGATGATTTGTTTGATGGAGTGATCAATACTCTTGTGATTAAGTGGTGACATGATTGCTATAGTATACAATTTGTTTGTACATGATTGAGATAACATTCATATTGATTTGTTGTGGAGCATGAGAAAGCTATTGGAGAGCTTGGATGTGTTGTGGTTGGTTGGTGGTCATATTGAATAGTTAGAGACATAAGCGAATGATATATTGATTGCAGAGAATCTGAGTTGATCTTGAAGGACAAACCCTAACAGTTCAGAAGGTATACGCAGGTTGTTGTATACACTGGCCGCGTGCATACGCAGGCTGTAGTGAGCCAGGGTGTGTGCACACATTGGCTGCACTACTGATAGGTCGCGTACCTATTGACAGATTGATATCTATTGAGGATTTTTGCCTCATCTCAGTTGGTGTTGAGGGTGTAAGATGAGTCCTACATTATAGAGTTGTACTCTATTCAGTTGTTGCTGGAAAACCCCCAGATTGTTGTCCATAATAAAAATAAAATTGTACATACATCTTGCATTCTTTGTGTTCCTTATGGTGATGAGTTGTTGATGATATATTGCTGATATATGTTGCTGATATGTGTTCACATATAACTGGTTATAAATGGCTGTAATGAGTAATAAGTAAAAGTTGAATGCTAACTAATGAGTTTTATGTAAAAGGGAAGTTTTGGGAAAAAGATCCCCATGCTCATTCACCCCCCCTCTAAGTGTGGTAGGTGTGTCCAACAATTGGTATCAAAGCAGGCCTTCACTACAAGCCTTAACAAGATTGAAGGAGATCCATATACACACAAATGGATGATGAAGTTCCAATCCTTGATGAGGAAAACTATTCTACTTGGAGAATAGAGATGAGATTACATTTGAAGACAGTGGGAGCAACTATTTGGAAGGCAACCATTGGTGGATCAGTTTCATTGAAGAACAAGTCAAAGTTTGCAACTCAAAGAGAAGGAAATAAGAATGATGCATTGGCTCTCAAGACCATTATTAGTGGACTCTCAAGCCCTATCAAAGGGAGCATGGGACAATGCACTTTCGCCAAGGATCTATGGCTAAAGCTAGAGGAAACATATCAAAGCAAGAAGGAGAAAGAATATATTGAAGATCACTCCATCAAGATCACTAAAGGTAAATAATCTCTAAAAACTATTGAATGCATTATTTATAAATGTGATTTTGAAAACATTTCAAGTGAAGATAAAGAATCAAGTGATGATAGCACAAAGGAAGATCTTGAAGACATTTCAAATAAAGACAAAGAATTATGTGTTGGTATTGGC
>JZKD02S0966471.1:23809-45004 GCA_000966675.3 Picea glauca
CACATACCACCATAAATGGAATGACATGTAATATCCATATAGAATATTATTACCTTCAAATATATCAAAAACCATATTGTTATCCATCAAACAAACTTGGGTCCATTACCCAAACCTGGGTTCTCCAACTTCACATGGTCATAACTCTCTAGCTGTGAGGAGTTATGTGACGTTCTACATACCACCGGAAATGGCATGAAAAGAAATATCCATATAGGATACTTTCCCTAAAAAATTCACTATCATTCATATCATTATTACACAATTAAGCATGGGTTCTCTTACTCCGTAAAGCATCTTCTCGTGAGGGTTTTCACCATAAGGGGACCACTTTGGACTTCATCCATATTTTCTTCTTATCAACCATGAAAAAACAATAATGAGTCATATTTACATCAAACAATATTGGGTCCATTACCCAAACCTTTGTGCTATGGGGCTTTATTCAAGGGTTGACATCAATGACAACCAACCTTAATCAACAATGTACCCTTCTAGAATCTTAATTCAAGATACATAATATTATTACTATCACTCTGTAGAAACATGCATACAATCTCAAAGTGGGATTTTAACATTCTATGATATATTTAACATTATTAGTCCATGTCGTAGGAATAGAGGGACTATAACAATCGATAAGTCATTGAATACATATTAATTTGTCCTTTTATCGAAGACAGTTAAATCTGCTCTTCTGATATATATATATATATATATATGTAATGTTTTCTTGTGTATAATATATAATACATTTATGTGTGTCAATACTGTTTGCCTATGTTCTTATGGATTTTATCTTGGTATCAAAGCTAGGACAGCCCTGACTCTCTCACGAGAGGGGCTGGAATATGCGATAGATTGAGAGATCATCCTCTGTACATATGTAGAGTAGCAGAGTGTTGAATTTTTTGATTTTTGTGTGTTACCTTAGTTCTGTGTGCAAATATCCTTGAAAGAGCCACATCGCCGCGTGACCAAATCATTGTTGTAGATGTGTTGTTTTTGTTTTGTGAGGTGCAAGAAAAAAAAAAAAAAAGGAGCCACCATCACCGTTTGAGTTTAGTGTGAGCTGCATTTTGCCTGCTTAATCGCCTGACAGGAGATCCACAGAAAAGGAAGTTGTCATCTGCTGAGCCATTCCATCCGAGTCATTCCATCTAAGTTGATCTGGAAGGAGGAGATGACATTGTGGACAAGATGAGGAGGAGCGATATGAAACGAAGTTAGACCTGCTGCAAATCCGTTCAGAGCTGAGTATTTTTCCAGTTTTGTTTGTTCAATGTTTAGTCTGTTTAGTGTATATTTTGAAATGGTTAGAGTAAAGTAAAATTTTCATAGAGATATATGTATATGTGTCAGGAAAAAAAAAGATATATGCATAGCAGCAAAAAAATATATGCATGAGAAAAACATAATTAAAATTAAATAAAGACAATTTTTTTACGTTCAACATAGTTGAAGATAACATTTAGGAGAATATAAATATAAAAGGAGATAAAAAATAGTGTTATTTGGAATATATCCAAAAATGAAAGTGTGATACATATTTCTGGAAATTTAAATGTGTTTTTCATATAGACTAACATTGGGGCTCCCGCGGAACCAACAGAAAAAGATATGCATGAGAAAAAGACAATTCAAATAAATTAAACAGAATGTCTTGACATTCAACATAGTTGAAGATAAAAATTTAGGAGCACATAAATATAAAAGGAGATAAAAAAAAATATTATTTGGAATATATAAAAAAATAATAGTTTGTTACATATTCCTGGAAATTTAAATGTGTTTATCATATAGACTAGGATTGGGGCTCTCGCGGACCATAAGAGGAATATGTACAATAAATAGGATTGTGGAAAGAAGAAGTGGGAGACAGTAGAGTGTAATACCTAAAAAGAAGAAATGGGAAGGTATCAATTTTTCACTAGAGATTTCTATTCGGAAAAGATTGAATAACTAGATTGATAAACAAAGTAGGATGTCATCAGTACATACTTACAGCTATGGTACATATGAGAATTTTTTCTATTTGCTTGTTGATGCCTTTTCTTGTTGCCTTTCGTCGGTGACCTACTTCAACTCTGTTTCGAAGAATTCTTCAATGTGGGTTTTCAAGGGGGTGATGTTGATCTCATTTCGAATTTTTATGCTGAAAATTTATGTTTTTGATTCACTTAGATCAATAGAAAGATTACACAGAGCCTGTTGAATGTTTCCATTCTATACTGAATAGCTGACTAGCTAGTTGTCCAGGTGATCTTCACCATATTCAAGAATACTGTAAAAATTTTCCAAAGACAATGCTTTTAAATTACGAACTTGTTTATCGAAAAATTGTTTGGTTAACCTCAATGAGTTGACGATTAAGTTGGGATCTTGGAACTCGTTGGTCCTTTTGGCTAAGTTTATTTTGGTCAGCTTTGTGAATAATATTTCTTTCATTGATATTTCTTTCTCACATGATTGGACAATGAGATACATGTTCTTCACCTTCTCTTTCGAGCATGCTTCTGATTGAGTGATCCAGATTTTGGAGGGGAGATCATGTTGTCTTCTTGTCATGTCTTCCATGTTTTTGACATGAAAGGAAAAAGGGATGACCGTGTGCAAATAGAAATTTTCTTCATTTTTTAAATCCGTCTACAGAAGTTCAATAAAGTTATTTGTCGTCTTTCCTAGGGAATCCATAGGTTGTGATGTTTCCTAGGCATCAGCAATCAGTTCCATTCTTTTCTTTATATTTTTCTCCACATATCCTCTACACGATGCAAGGAAGTTGGAGGATATTTTTAACTCTGTTGCAAGGGTGGAAGGCATGGAAATTGCCAAAGGACTGGAAAACAATGGCATAGGAATCAAAGCTTCCTCTAATTCCTTGATCTCGTCCTTTAGTCTGGCATTTTTTACCTCAATTACTCCAATGGAATCATCAAGAGCATCTACGATTTCTCTGTGAAGTCCAAAGATTTGGGAGGGTTGCATGTTTGCAAGGTCAAATTCTGAATCATATTTTCATTTCTTAATTGATGCAGAACACGTCCCCTCATGACCTATCCATGCCACCGGGACCTTCTTTCCTTGGCCCGAAGAGTCAATTTCTCTCACAACTCCTCTCGGGAGTCCTTGCTACCCACAGTACTTCTTCGGCGATCTCCCTTTCGCGTATCGGGAAATCGTAACTCGCAGATTCACGAGTTCGATACTCACGAGATCGGGTCTCTGAATTCCCCTAACCCCGATGGTCAATTAGTCAACACTACTATTTTGTTGGGGATTTCCCTATCTTGATATCGCCACTTGCGATGTCAACAACTTGACTTTCCAACTCTGAGCCCTGAGGTACCGATCCTTCGATACGATGCCCCTTGTACCTCACTTGCACCTGTGGTCCCACTCAGCCACATCACCATCGAGACTTTGCGGATCACGAATACACGATGCGCGTGTTCTTTGGTGTCAAAGACCCCGAACACCGATCCCCGACCTTCCGGGACATCACGCCACGTGTCCCCGTGATGATCGACGGTTCCGAGTAATTCAGGAAATCGTGACTCGCGATTCCAGCAAGTATACACTTCACCTCGTGAAACACCGAATGCCGAACCCCAATGGGCTTTTGATCCTTCCCTCTTGCGCCTATGGATTAAATCCCGTGCAACTTCTTCTGGATCTGACGATTGGCGGGTCTTCGCTATTCTCCTCGGCTTATCCTAGCCGTCGACTCTCCTCCTTTAGGACTCCTCCCACTCCCAAGTTCCCTTGTTGCCGCGCCTTCCCACTGGTCTGCTCCTCGGAAATGAAAAGGACCTATTCCTCCTGAGCTTAATTTCTCTGACCCCTTCAGAGACCTTTGCGCACACTACTGACGCTCGACCTTCAACCACTCCCAAGTGTTGAACTCGTCCAGACTCTATGTCCTCCTGACAATAGCAGTCCTGTCTTCCTTTTCTCAGGCTCGCCTCTGAGGCTCCAAATCCAACCTACACTTATCCTGCACGGCTTTAATAACCCAATTCAATTCTTGGGCAGACGAGAATAAGAGTTCAACTGTCTAGCCTCATCAACGCACTCTATGTGGATGAATTCGACTGCACTCAATGCAGTAATCTCTCGGCCCAGACAGAGAAACAATTTAAACTTATCTTTTCAATCTCTCAGATTTTGAATCTACCATGAAATCACATACACAGCATATGGAACAAAGGCATAACAAGAAGCAAATATGCAACAGCATAATATAAACAACACACAGAGAATAATCACAGCCATGGAATTGAATCAAATATTTCCTATTAATTCAATATCTGTACATGGGGATTCTGCTCACAATTCCTCTACCCTGCTCTCTTCTTGCTCCTGAATGAATAATGATTCTAAGAGTTATCTTACAATGTACAAAGGAGGGTGCCTATATTCCATTTTCCCTCTCGAATTCTACAACTATCAAATCTACAATTAATTCCTATCTAACAACATTAAAACTAATAAATGCCTTCTTATCTACAATACAATACAAGTGCACTTCTTTATGAATTCTTCATGAAAGAAGGGC
The DNA here is from genome assembly GCA_000966675.3 of Picea glauca. Lineage (NCBI taxonomy): Eukaryota > Viridiplantae > Streptophyta > Pinopsida > Pinales > Pinaceae > Picea > Picea glauca. Next base: position 28,368 of record JZKD02S0966471.1, read on the forward strand.
GCAACAATTCCCAAGGTGTTTCAAAATGTGTATGTTGGCGCTATCCAGCTGTCTTTCCTGCTCCACGCGCTGGCTTGCTTGATGAGTGAGCGATGCTCCTGCATCATATACTCCTCGGATTGAAAATATTCATGGGCTCCTATCCATGAGCTCCTGCAAAGTGTGACCATGCTTCTGTATAGATGCTTCAGTCTCCCAGCTGGCATCCTCCACTAGGTGATTTTTCCATTTCACCAGGTATTCAAAATATTTCTTTCTCCTGGTCTTCCTGCCTACTCGCTTACCCAGTATGAACTCCATCTGAGGCCTCTGTGCAACTGGTAATTGTTTCTGCCACTGGACCACTGGTTCCTCATTTCCAGTGTTTACTTCTTCATCCCTGTAGGGGTATAAATCCAAAACATTGAATATCGGAGATATCCCGATGCCATCCGGCAACTCAAGCTCATACGCATTCTCTCCGAATTTCCTTAGGATTCTTCATGGCCTAATCTTTTTCATCTTAAGCTTTTTATATGTTCCCCTTGGGAACCTTTCCTTTCTTAAGTGTGCTAGAACCATGTCCCCAACTTTAAACTGGAGTTGTCTCTTCTTCTGATCAGCTCTACGCTTGTACTCTTGGTTTGATTTTTGTAGTCACTGCTTCACCTTCGTGTGAAGTTCCTCCATCGCTTCAGCGAATTCCTCAGCACGAGCGCTGCTAGTTTTAGCCTGTCTTGACTCTCTGAGCTCAGACACTCCCCTCGGCTATGTCCCATACAAAATCTGGAATGGGCTTCTCTCGGTACTCCTGTTCACAGAGTCATTGTAAGCAAACTCTTCATGTGGTAGGATTTGGTCCCAACTACTGTGGTGCTCTATCACCAAGCTTCTCAATAAATCCCCTAATCTCCTGTTGACCACCTTGGTCTATCCATCTATCTAGGGGTGATAAGTTGAACTAAAATCCAAATTAGTTACGAGCTTCTTCCATAGCGTCCTCCAAAAATGACCTATGAACTTGGTATCCCTGTCCGAGACTATACTCCTCGACAGTCCATGCAATCTGACGATTTCTTTAAAGAACAAATTTGCGATGTGTGTCGCATCGCTGGTCTTATGACATGGAATAAAATGTGCCATCTTCAAAAATTTGTCCACCACCACAAAGATGGAATCAACACCTCTCTGCATTCTCGGCAATCCCAAAACAAAATCCATGCGAATGGCTTCCCATGGTCTCTCGGGTATGGGAAATGGTTGATATAACCTGGAATTTTTCTTTCGGCCCTTCGAATGTTGACATATCCTACATCTGTCAACAAACCTTTTAACATCTGCTCTCATGCCCAGCCAAAAATATGATTCGCTCAGCTTGGCGAATGTTTTTTCATGTCCAAAATGACCTTCTAAGCCTCCACTGTGTTTTTCCTTCACCAAATTCTCCCTCATGGAGCAATCTGGAATGCACAGTTGATTGCCTTTGAACAACAATCCATCCTATATCAGGTAGTCTATCCATGGGCTCTGATCTCTGAGAACTGGATTCTCAGTTGCCTCGTATGCTTCCCCAAAGTCTGCATCACTTGCATATATATCCTTCAGATTTTCAAAACCCAACGTCTTGACTCTGAATTCCTGTAGCAGCAAACATTTATTGCTCAAAGCGTCAGCCACTTTGTTAGCAGTCCCTGAAATGTGTTTGATCACAAATGTAAAATTCTGCATGTACTCTACCCATTTTTCATGCTTCTGATTCAACTTATCCTGTTGACTCATGAATTGCAATGCATGATTATCGCTGTACAAAACAAATTCCTTGGGTATCAAGTAATGCCTCCACTTCTTTAATGCCTGTATGATGGCATAAAACTCTTTGTCATATGTGGAGTATTTCAGCTTGGCATCATCCAGTTTCTCGCTGAAATATGCCACAGGTCTGTCATCCTAACACAAGACCCCTCCAACAGCATATCCATTGGCATCACATTTCACTTGGAAGGTTTTCTGAAAATCAGGAAACACTAACACCGGTTGCTCTGTGATCTTCCGTTTCAATAGATTGAAGCTCTTTTCAGCCTTTGTTGTCCAATGAAAAACTCTATGTCGTTTCTTCACTGTGTCCATCATTGTGGCGCTAATTCCACTAAAATTTCGAATGGATTTCCTGTAGAAACTAGCTAAAACATGAAAACTTCTAACCTCAAAAAAATTTCTCAGCGATGGCTAATTCCTGATCACTTCCATCTTCTCAGGATCCATCTTCAATTCATTCACTGAAATTACAAATCCCAAGTAAACGAGCTCTGTCTGCATGAAGGAAAATTTCTTCATATTGACCAACAGTTTCTCCTGCTGTAATCTTCTCATCACAATGGCCAAATGCTTTAAGTGCTCAGCCTTTGTCTTGTTGAAAATCAATATGTCATCCAAGTATACGACCACAAATTTGCCAATAAATTCCCACAGGACTTCATTCATCAGCCTCATGAATGTGCTCAGCGCATTCGTCAAACCAAATGGCATGACCAGCCATTCGTACAAACCCTCGTTCTTTTTGAATGTTGTCTTCCATTCATCTCCCTCTCTCATTCGGATCTGATGATATTTGCTCTTCAAATCGATCTTTGAAAAATAATTTGCCCCACTCAGGCAATCCAACAAATCATCCATTCTCGACAGTGGAAATCTGTACCTGATGGTGATTTTATTGATCACTCTGGAGTCTGTACACATCCTCCAGCCTCCATCCTTCTTCGGACTCAGTACCATTGGAATGGCACATGGACTCAGACTCTCTCTGACTAGTCCTTTATCCAGCAAATCTTGCACCTGCCTCTTGACCTCCTCGTTCTCCTGAGGTGTCAACCTGTATGCGGCCTTATTCGACAAACTTGCTCCAGGTATGAGGTCGATATGATGACTCACACTCCTCATCGGTGGCAACGAACGAGGTAGTTTGTCCATGATGATGTCAGCGAACTCTCCCAACAGTTCCTGAATCTCTTCTGGTAAGTCGTCCACTCTTGTGCTAGTCAGGACAATTCTCAGCTTCCTAACCACAAAGAATTGTGGATCTTCATTCTTCTCCAGCTCTGTGAGAAGTTCCTTCCCACTCATGAGAAGTATCGTGCTGGTTACTTCCGACTTCACTTCTTTATCCTTTATTGGAAGCAGTCTGTGTGTTCTCCCATATTTCTCCAGGGTATATGTGTTCATCCTCCCATCATGAACAACATTTCTATCATACTGCCATGGTCTACCCAATAATACGTGACAGACATCCATGGGAATAACATCACACAGAATCTCATCATGGTAATTCCCTATTTTGAATTTAACTAAGCATTGTTTAGTGACACTTACCCGGTGTCCTTTCTATAACCACGAGACTTTATATGGACTCGGGTGCTTAGTTGTTTCCAGCTCCAGTTTCTCCACCATCTCGATCGAAATGAGATTATCGGTGCTTCCACTGTCCACGATGACCTTTCATTTCCTATCCTTGGCTGTGCAAGCTGTCCTGAACAGTATACTCCTCTGTACTGCGCTCTCCACCTCCTTCTCGGGTGCTAAGAGAACTTTATGCATCCCCAGTGATCTTCCGATGTCTGCATCTTCATTCTCATCATCATGCTTCCGTGCCTCTGTGATGTGAGCTTCTCCTCTGTCTGGTTTCCTTTCTGGACAATCAACAGCTTTGTGTCCGTCCTTTCCACATGTAAAACATGTGATGATTCCTCCTCGGCCCCTTCCTTAACATCGGGTACGAGGAAAAGTGCTGGCATCCGCATATCCACCACCCTGCTCTATATGCTGTCTCCTCGGCTCAGCATATTGCTGTCCTCGCTGTGAGGTTCCACCTCTCTCAACCTTACCCTGAGGTTTCTGCCAATCCTCCTTGGGCTTCTAAGTTCTTTCTTAGGCAATCGCCTTGCCTCTGGGTTGACTTCTGCCTCACCCTCACTGTCCCTGCTTGTGGCTCAGCTTCTCCTCGGCCTTTAGAGCCATCTGGTACGCACCCTCGACTATTCGGATGGTAACCATGCTCAATTCATCCTGAATGTCATACCTTAATCCATTCAAGTATCTCGCCACCTTCTCGTCATCACTCTCCCGGTGACCAGCTCTGATGTTAAGCCTGTAAAATTCTTCGGTGTACTCTTTCACCGTCATCATCTTCTGCCTCAGGTTCTGCATTCACCTGAACAGAGTGATCTGATAGTCTCTCGGGATGAATTTCGCTTTCATCTTAGCGATCATCCTGTCCCAGCTCTTGATTTTCTGTTTGCCTTGGGAATGTCTCTCTGCCTGTAGCTCATCCCACCACAAGGCTGCATGTCCTTTCAATTTCATGACAGCATGTCAGACTTTCTTATCTTCTTCCACATCTTCATAATTGAAGTATGTGTCAAGAGCTCGGATCCAATCCAACATCTCTTCTGCATCTAGATTTCCTGCATAAGCTGGAATGTCCATTTTCATCTTGGAGCTCATCCTGGCGATAGCTTTTATCAATCGCTCTGTGGATGCATATTATGCTGTTACCTCTTCTGCATGTCCAGCTTCCTCTTCCACCTCGAAATCACTAAACTCTCCTGTGACGACTCCGTGTCTCTGCGCAGTCTCCATCTCTTCAAGCCTTGCTCGGAGATCTCACATTTGGCTCTCTATTTCCGGATTCCCTGTCGGTCTTCCTCTTCTCCGTTCGTCCCTGTCTTCTCGATCAGGTGATTGCCTCTCTCTTCTAGGCGGGATGGTGAAATCCACTTCTCTCTGCTACCGTAACAAAGAGAACTCTTCTCCCGCTATGATACCACTTGATGCAGAACACGTCACCCCGTGACCTGTCTGTGCCACTAGGACCTTCTTTCCTTGGCCCGAAGAGTCAATTGCTCTCACAACTCCTCTCGGGAGTCCTTGCTACCCACAGTACTTCTTCGGCGATCTCCCTTTCGCGTATCGGGAAATCAAAACTCGCAGATTCATGAGTTCGACACTCACGAGATCGGGTCTCTCAATTCCCCGAACCTCGATGGTCAATTAGTCAACGCTATTGTTTTGTTGGGGATTTCCCTATATTTATATCGCCACTTGCGATGTCAACAACTTGACTTTCCAACTTCAAGCCCTGAGGTACCGATCCTTCGATACGATTCCCCCTGTACCTCACTTGCACCTGTGGTCCCACTCAGCCACGTCACCGTCGGGACTTCGCGGATCGCGAATCCATGATGCGCGTGTTCTTTGGTGTCAAAGACCCCAAATGCCGATCCCTGATCTTTCGGGACCTCACGCCACGTGTCCCCGTGATGATCGACGGTTCCGAGTAATTCGGGAAATCGTGACTTGCGATTCCAGCAAGTATACACTTCACCTCGTGAAACGCCGAATGTCGAACCCCAATGGGTTTTTTATCCTTCCCTCCTACGCCTATGGATTAAATCAAGCACAACTTCTTTCGGATCTGACGATCGGCGGGTCTTCGCTATTCTCCTCGGCTTATCCTAGCCGTCAACTCTCCTCCTTTAGGATTTCTCCCACTCCCAAGCTCCGTTCTTTCCGAGCCTTCTCACGGGTCTGCTCCACGGAAATGAAAAGGAACTATTCCTCCTGAGCTTAATTTCTTTGACCCCTTCAGAGACCTTTGTGCACACTACTGACGCTCGACCTTCAACCACTCCCAAGTGTTGAACTCGTCCAGACTCTATGTCCTCCTGACAATAGCAGTCCTGTCTTTCTTTTCTTAGGGTCGCCTCTGAGGCTCCAAATCCAACCTGCACTTATCCTACACGGCTTTAATAACCCAATTCAATTCTTGGGTGGATGAGAATAAGAGTTCAACTGTCTAGCCTCATCAACGCACTCTATGCGGATGAATTCGACTGCACTCAATGCAGGAATCTCTCGGCCCAGACAGAGAAACAATTTAAACTTATCTCCTCAATCTCTCAGATTTCGAATCTACCATGAAATCACATACACAACATATATAACAAAGGCATAACAAGAAGCAAATATGCAACAGCATAATATAAACAACACACAAAGAATAATCACAGCCATGGAATTGAATCAAAGATTTCCTATTAATTCAATATTTGTACATGGGGATTCTGCTCACAATTCCTCTGCACTGCTCTCTTCTTGCTCCTGAATGAATAATGATTCTGAGAGTTATCTTACAATGTACAAAGGAGGGTTCCTATATTCCGTTTTCCCTCTTGAATTCTACAACTATCAAATCTACAGTTAATTCCTATCTAACAGCATTAAAACTAATAAATGCCTTCTTATCTACAATACAATACAAGTGCACTTCTTTATGAATGCTTCATGAAATAATGACGCAACAATTCCCAAGGTGTTTCAAAATGTGTATGCTGGCGCTATCCAGTTGTCTTTCCTGCTCCACGCGCTGGCTCGCTTGATAAGTGAGCGATGCTCCTGCATCGTTATTCTTTACATCTCTCTTTTCAATAATTAATTTTTTAGATTCGCTTTCAAAAACAACACTCTGGAATACGAAGAATTCATCTTCATCAAAAATTTCGGTACCAACTATGTCCATTGGCCCGCTATGCTAAGTCGCGTCTCCTAGCTCATCAAGGTTGCAGAATATGCTATCCAGATCAGTGTCAAGTTCTATGTTCTGAATTTCAATTTCAAGTTCTTCTACCTCCCTTACAATTCATTTTCTTTTCTTCTCCATGGGAATCTTGTGAGAACTATCAATTTTAGGATGAACCTCTTCTGTTCGAAGAAGTTTGGGTTGATTTGTTATTGTGGTAGGCCGTTGGAGCAATGCTTTGTTATTGTGGTATTTTTGGTCCTCATGCCTGAAGATGTTCAATATATCTCCATAGAACTATTGTCGAGTTAGTGTTATTAGTTTACGAGGATGTCCATTTTCTCCAAATGATGCTTCAAATGAACAAATGGATGGGATAATATAACCCTGATAGAAATGTTGGTTCAATGCATGTGAATGGAAAATCTCCTTGAGCTCTTTGCTCATTAATGACAATCTCTGTGTGTGTTGGATGATGAGTTGTTAGAAGCAAAGCTTAATTATTACATACTTAGAAGTGTGAAGGTGGCGGTTATGATGAAGAATAATCAAGGATCAAAGGTTTCATGAATGAGCCAAGCTGAGGAAGTGTGAATGACATTCCATGGCATTTGAAATTAATACTCGAAAGGGATAACAAAACCCTCCACAAAGCTTGGTTTAATGCGTATTAATGGCAGATGTTCTCGAGCCTTTCGCCCATCAATGAAATTTTACATGGTTCCTTCATGATGAGATGTTAGCATTAAATATTACTAATTGCATATTTAGAAACAAGACACACACACACACACACACACACACACACACACACACACACACACACACAAATATATAAACCTTTATTATTATAAACAAGTGCGAAGGTGACAGAGACAGGGAAGAGAAAGCAAGGAATGACCAAGTATGAAAAGCAGTTGGATGGGCCTCAAATTAGGTTTAGAGGAGATAATGAGGAGAGGTGAGTTTCCAATGGTGAAATTCCATGAGCCTGAATTTTTTATTGCAAAACATGTAAAATGGAAGAGGGCATGATGGTGCAGTTCAATGAACGGTTTGTATATTTGTAGAATTATGAGAAAGTGGATAAGTATGGAATAGGGAAACAGTCAGTCACGCTCATTTTCAGAATGAGGATTTGAAGATTTCATGAACAGGCCAACCCGAGGTCTCATGAATGACATTCCATGGTGTTTGAAATCAACACTCGAAAACGATAATATAACCTTCTGGAAATCTTGGTTTAATGCGTATTAATGGGAGATCTTCGCAAATCTTGTTTTATTTCTGAAGGGCAGGAACAAATGAGTTAATTTGGTTTTTTTATTATAAATAAGACTCTTTTATTATAAAAAAGTGCAAACAAGGAATGGAAAAATATTAAAAGTGATCGCATAGTTTTCAAAATACAAGGAATTCTGAGTAGAGGTGAGGGCCAACAATCAAATTGTATGTTTCAAAAAATTTAACTGCGAAATGCGTAAAAGGGAAGAGTGCAAGGTAAGAATGGGGAAGTATGAAAAGCGGTCAGACGGGTTTCAAAATAATGTTAAAGGGGATTGTTACTAGAGGTGAAGGATGGCATTCAAATTGTATGTATCAGAATTTTTTGACTGCAAAATGTGTAAAAGGGAAGAGTGTATGGTGGGGAGGCCTAGCGGCCACTTTGTATAATATAGTCTGTGTGTCCAGGAACTGGAAATGGAAAAAGTGGCCAAGTATGGAATAGGGAAACAGTCGGTCGGACTTGGTTGGAAAGAAGTGTGAAGGTGGAGGGCACAGGAAATAGTGATTAGGAATTGGATATTTCATGAACCCACCAACCCAATGATCCACGAAAGAGATTTGGACAAATGGAAAACTATGGAAAGAGGATGGAGGGGATTCAAAAATCAGGTGACAATAGTTTCACAGGAGACGTGGGGACCCGATGGCCAAACTGTAGCTCTCGAAACTTTTAAGTGAAAAGTGTGTAACGGGGAAGAGGGTATTATGTGACAGTCTGGTTGCAAATTTGTATATTGGGGAAGTCTAGGTGCTCTTTGGAGGTGACAGAACAATGGAAGTGCACCCTAGAACCCACGTGCCTGGGAATTCAAATCTGTAACAAATATCCCATTTCTTGGGAAGATCTTTTCTACATGTTTCTAGAGAAGTTGTAAACTTATTGCATATACTTGGAAAGAAGTGTGAAGGCACATGAAAAAATGAATAGGAATTAGAAATTGTCTAAACCCGCCAGCTCGACGATCCACGAAAGAAATTTGAAGAAATGGCAATGTGGAAAGTGGTCAGACAGTCTTCAAAATACGGTGACTGGGGTTGTCGAGGAGACATGAGGCCTCGATGGTCAAATTGTATGTATCACAATTTTTGAGTGCAAAACGTCTAACATGGAAGAGATGATGTTTTGGGAGTTTGAAAGTAAAGTTGTACATAGTGGAAGCCAAGTTTTTTTTTGCAACTCAAGGAATACTGGAACTTCAATCCTCCTGTCCAGGAACCCGCAAGTGAAAAATGGGCAAGTTTAGAATAAATTGGATAAATATGCAAAAAAAATGCTTCTTTGTCAGACTCGTGATGTGAAGATGATGATTTGTCAACTGGCCACCCCAGAATCCCCTGACCACAGGAACATGGAAAATTATAGAACCATAAATGCATAAGAGATGAGAATAACAAAAGGAAAAAATGGGAAAGCTTAGAAGAGGAAAAAGAAAGGGAGAGAAGAACTTTATCGCTCACACACCAACACCTACTCATAACTATGAACCCATAGAAAGACATTAAAAATGGGAATAACATTGTCATCTATGAAATATAGTTGGAACCTGACAAACTCTATTTCATGCCATAAGAGATGTAATTTGCATCCATCTTAATAGTATTTTCTGGGGATCCAACTGTGACACCATGTAACAACAGATGCAACACCCCAACATTGCAAATTTTAGGAAAACAAGAGAAACTAGAAAATAGAAACCCAGTTAAGAAGAACCAAAAGGCCCAATTGTAGCTGTAGGACCTGAACACTACGCAAGTACTAACCAGTCGACCAACAAATTTACTGCACACAATATTGTATCAAAAAACACGGAGGAAAACGTAATGTAACACATCTATTAACCAAATATTTCAGGTTGTGACACTTGCCAAGTAAAATTCAAAGCTGGCAGGACTGTCTAAAGGAATTCCTCTGTGCAAGCAACTATGAAAAGTGTGGTTTTCCTGCTTGGTATTTTTCAATACTAGGATCCATTAAATTCCTCTTGCAATCCATATTTAAATTATAGCTAGTATATTGATATTTGTAAAATATATCTCGTTGCCTGGCAGGATATTTTGTGCATGTTTCTGGAGAAATTGTCTATGAACAGTTACTATGATTGGCACCTAGAGGCATGGTGAGTTGTTAGGATTAAAGCTCAATTATTTCATAGTTTGAAAGAAGTGTGAACATGGAGGGAAAAAGAAACAACGATTAGGAACTGAAGGTGTGAAAGAGATTCCAAGAAAGGGCTAAGTATGGAAGCGGGAAAACAGAGTTGAAAATTTGGTCACAATAGCTACCCAAGAGACATGAGGACCCGAAGGACAAATTGTAGGCCATTTGTGTATCGTGGAAGTCCCAGTGTTGTTTGCAAGTCACAGAAAAATGGAAGTGCAATGTAGAGTGTGCGTGTTCGAAAATCCAAGATCTGAAAAGTTATTAGGTATGGAACGAGAAGTGGTTAGTCAAATGGAGAAAGAGATTTAGACAAATGGAGAAGTATTGAAAGTGGGCAGACGGGCTTGAAGATGGGGTGACAATAGTTCCACAGGAGACGTGAGGACCCGACGGTCAAATTGCAAGTCTTGAAACTTTTGAGATAACATTGTCTAATAGGGAAGAGGGTATGATGTGAGAGTCTGGTTGTAAATTTGTATATAGAGAAAGCTTGGGTTCTCTTTGGAGGTCATGGAACAATGGAAGTGAAATAGAGATCATGTGTGCCCCTAAATCCACGATCGGAAATGTTCTTAGGTATGGAATGGGGAAATGGACGGCCAGAGTCAGAGGAGACGTGAGGACCCGAAGGTCAAATTGTAGGTCTTGAAACTTTTCAGAGAAGATTGTCTAACAGGGCAGAGGGTATGATGTGAGATTCCAGTTGAAAATTTGTATATCACGAACATCTAGGTGCTCTTTGGACGTTACGAAACAATGGAAATGCATTCTAGAGCGCTTGTTCCCCTGAATCTGTGATCAGAAATGTGGCTAGGTATGGAATGGGGAAGCAGGTGGTCAGAGTCATGATATAAAAACATGAGTACAAATGTGAAGTCATGAGTCCACCAACCCGCGCAGCTAGATATTTTCAATAAAACAACCAAGTAACAAGGAGAAAGTAGAGGGAAAAGAGAAATGGGAATTTGGTTAAGTATAGAAGACAAAAATAAGGGCTAGTATATTCAAATATATAATAGATATTTTGTTTTCTGGGAATATATTTTATGTATGTTTTTGGAGTTGTATACTTATTGCATATACTTTGAAAAATCCATTGCAAAACCATAATTTTCTAGTCCAATATTTATCCACTGAATCATTTTCTATTGTTCTTTTACCATTAAAAAGGTTGTTATCGCAACTTGTGGGGTTGATTATGCACTTGATACATTTTTGCATGATTTTTACATATTAACTTTTGCGAACACGAGGACCGGTCAACCCGTGGGCAATCCAAGAGGACGAGAAAGTTAGGTCCAAGTTTAAAGGGATTTTGTTTATATATATTTAAAATGCATTCATATTAATGTATCTTAATATATTATTTGTGATCCAAATGTAAACCATGTTCCAATTTGAATGGTGTTATGGGCTTGCAATTTTTTGCTCAAATCTAGAAGCAACAGAGAAAAAAATATATGACTTTTCATGTCATATATCTAAGAATATTTTGAAATATAGGAAGTTGTAATATATGCACAATACAGAACAGGAACATGTACAACGAAATGAGTTAATTGTAAGAAGAAATACATATTTCAAATAACAAAACCAAATATTGAAGATCACCATAGAATAACCTCAAATATGTGTATTCAGATAAACTCGGTCACAAAATACAATTGAGAATACTTCCCAAAAAATAAATTTCTTCGAATTTTCAAAAAAAATGTATAGTTCATTACATATTCCGAGGCATAAAAATGTGTGTGGCATAATGACTGGAATTGGGACTGTCGCGAACTAGAAAGAAGAGATGCACAAGAATGAAGTTTGTAGAAAGAATAAAGTTGGCGATGGAAACAACAAGACCTGGCAAGAAGAAAAAGGAAATTGTCAGTCCTTGGTTAAAACTTTGTTAGAGTAAGTGGAGGAAAACAAAAAAATATTATCAATATCAACTTACTATGATGGTGTCCCATGCCTTGTCATTTGCTTTTTGATGTCCTTTTATACCTTTTGTCAGCTTTGAGCTTCATTGGTTATCTGGTGGATAACCTTTTTGAACCATTCTTCGATGCAGCTCCTTATGGGCACCACGTTTATTTCATGGTGGATTTTTATATCGAACAATTAACTTTTGAAGTCCCTCAGATCAATAGACAAGTTGTGTAATGCTTCTTGAATATATTGGTTTTTAATCGCATAAACGACTAGCCAGGTTTTCACGTCATCTTCACCATATTCAAGAATGTCATAGAAATTTCCAAATGATAGTTTTTTATAGAGATGAACTTGATCATCAAATGTTTTTTTGGTTAGAAACAATGAGATGAATTTCAAATTAGGGTCATGGACTTCATTGGTGCTGGCATTGTGTTGTGCTTGGGAGAGTCATTGGTACTGGTACCAAGATCATTTAGGATGGTGTCAGTGAAAGAATTATTGAAGTTCTGCTTGACCATGAAATGCCCAAATTTCTAAGGCAGAGAGATGAATTGACTTTTTCTTTTTTCATGGGAAAAATGAAACCAGTAGATGTATTGCTTTCTATTCCATGAATAAACATTGTACCAAATATGTGACATGGGTAAAATTTACAGTGCAACTTCTTACACATAGATAGTTAAGGGAATGCATAGCAATTCGCCATGATGAAATTAGATAAGATGACATAAAGAATTTCTTCTGCCTTGTATATTGCAATAACTGGGAAGAAATTTAAATGGAAATCAACTTGCCGTAATGGAAGATGGCTTCATCCTTCAGTGTAAAATATAAATATATAGAATCATTTGAGAGTTGTTGGCTGCACTTAATTGTCTCATTATCCTCGTGAAAATCCATGCAATTTTCTGAAAAAGGTTTTTAAATTCACTAACCTATAATATGGGTATGTCCCGGGGAGTACGCGTTGGGTTCTATAAGAACTTCAACAAGAGGTTCAATTCATTACCATGTTTGTTTACGAACTGTCTGCAATTATTGCCCTTGAAAGTAGTCATTGGTTTGGGAAGTGGTAACATATTTCGACATACTTGAGGGTATAGGGAGACTTGGGAATGGTTTCCCAATTGGATAATCCATTGGTTCGGAATATAGTTATCGGTGCGACACATGACCAGCTCCTAAAAGTAAAAAAAATTAGGGACAGAAGTTGTCTCTGCAATTCCATATGTCGAGATAAATTTATTTCGGGCATAAGGGAACGAGTAGTAGTCATCATAATCTATGGAGCAGTGAAAAATGTGGTCCTCATGCACGAAAATAGTAAGGCTATCTCCACAGAAATGTTGTCAAGATGCAACCATAATTTTATGAGAATGTTCCTTTTCTCGTCATAGTATTTAAAATGGACGATGCAACATCATAATATAATCTCCAATAAATCTTGGTTCAATGTGTTTTAATGCTATATGTCCTCAACCTTTTCGCCTTTTAATGCCAATATTTTCGATGTCTCTAGTGAGTCGTGACTAATAAAGACATAATTAATTTTCATTGGGAAGAACATGAAGTTGGCGAGGATGGACGGCAACAAAAACTGCTCTGGAATTTTTGTGTACTTGAAATCCTGGCAACCCGCGAATCTGTCAGAACATGAGCTGAACAATCCACTAAGTATGGAAAGTTGGGGTACAGTTCTTTCAAAAAGTCTGAGGTAAATAACCATTTTTCTAAAATGATATTGCATTCTTGCTATGTTGATGCCGTAAAAAAACTAAAATAAGAAACTAATCAGATTCCATAATATTCTCCCATTAATGCATTTTAATCGAAGATGTCCTTGAGCTTTCTGTGTATTAATTCCAATATTTTTGAACGTCTATGATGAGTTTTCACTAGTTAAATCATAGTTAATGTACATTGGGAAGGAACGAAGGTGGCGGGGATGGAGGGGAGTCAAAAATGTTTTGGTACTTTTTTGAATGTGGGATTCCATGCTAGAATTGTAGATCATGCAAATTTTGGATGCAATATGTATACTCCGAACATAGTGCATGAGAGTTCGATAATGACTACCCAGGAACCGATAGTTATAAAGTTGGCTAAGTAAGGAAATGAAAGCGATCGATCGGGCTCATTATGTCAATATATAGATGGATATAGAATTTGTGAGTCTGCCACCTGGGAACCTGCTATCATAGAGTTTGAATTGTAGATCACCCAAATTTTGGATTCAATATGTATACTCCAAACACGGTGCATGAGAATTCAATAACGCCTACCCGGGAACCCGCAACCATAAAATTGGCTAAGGAAATGAAAGCAGTTGGTCGGATTCGCGATGTCAAGATATATATGGATGTAGAATTTGTGAGTTTTCCACCTAGGAACCCGCTATCATAGAGGTCAAATTGTAGATCACCCAAGTTTTGGATGCAATGTGTATACTCCAAACATGATGCATGATAGTTCGATAACGCCTACCCAGGAATCCGCAGCAATAAAATTGGCTAAGTAAAGAAATGAAAGAGGTCAACCAAACTCGTGATGTCAAGATATAGATGGATATAGAATTTGTGAGTCTTCCATCTGGGAAACCGCTATCATAGAAATGTGACTAAGTATAGAAGAGGAAAAAAATAAATGGATCCAATAACTGTATGCTCGATAGACAAAAACTTTTTCTGATAATTGTCAAGCGATAGAAATACATCGACTATGCAGCATGAGAGTTTGGGGCATGGGAGCTCCATAGGGCCTAGTTGAGAACTGGCTGGCATAAAATTGTCCAAGTATTGAAATGAATAGCAATCGGTCAGACTCATGATGCAAAGATATAGATGGATATTGAATTTATGATTCCACAGCCCCAAGAACTCACGAGCATAGACATGTGACTATACTATGTATAGAAGCAAAAAATGGATAATAGAGGGGAAGAAGAAAAGGGAAAAGGGGGAAAGTATAGAAGAGAAAACAAAAGGGAATAAAGAAATTTGTGCATCACAGAACAACACTTGATATTAAGTATGGAAAGGTAGTTTGGTCAGACGGAGTTATTATAGGCACAGTGAGGATTTCGATTTCGAGGAGCCCGGGGTCGAATTGTAAATAACCCTAGTTTTGTGTACAAGATGTATATCCGAACACAGGGCATGGGAATTCGATAATGGCTTTGAGGGAATCCATGGCCATAAAATTTGCTATGTGTCAAAATGGACTACGGTCGGTCATATGCATAATGTGGAGATATAGACGAATGTAGAATTTCTCACTCCTCCACCCTAGGAACCCACAAGCATCAATATGGGACTAAGCATAGAACCAGAAATAGATAATACAGGGAAAGAAGAAAAGGGAAGAACATGTAAGGATAGAATAGGAAAAATAAAGGGAGAAAGAAAGACACAAAATATATGACTTGGAGCATTTATATGAAAGCATTCAGATGAAGTCATCATAGGTAGAGTGAGGCCTGGGGGTTTGAGTCGGGGTTCGAATTGTAGAAAATTGAAGTTTCGGGTGCTAGATGTATACGAAGAACAAGGGGCATGAGAGTTCGATGGCACTTACACAGGAACCTGCGAGCATAAAATTCAACAAGTATGAAAACAAACGGTCGTCGGTCGAACTCGTGATGTAAATATATAGATGGAAATGGAATTTGTCACTTCGTCATCCCGAGAACCCACAAGGATGGACATGGGACTAAATATAGAACCAGAAACAGATAATAGAGAGGAAGAAGATAAGGGAGAATGGATATGTATAGAAGAGAAAAAATAAAGGAAGCAAAGAAATCTATGGGTTACTGATCAACACAATAGTGTGATAATTATCAAGCTATAGAAACACATCAACTATGGGAAAAACATATAGCTGGAAAAATTGGAGAACGTATGTAGATCAAAGTTTTTTTACAACCATACCAATGAAGTCTTGGGCTTATGCACTGTATTTGCTATGGAACATTGCAATCCATCCTTGTTCCCAATGACTGTTCTTGTTTCAAGCTTGGAACAACAAATACAATCGACATCAAATCAAGTTTCTACGTTGGAACATATGAAAAAAAAGATGAGTACAAATTTATTTATTTGAATACAGCAGCATAGAAAATAGAATTGACATAAACAAAAGTCAATATACAGGAAGATATGGAGTATCAAAGGGAAAAAATAATAGAGCTACAAATTAATGTAACAAATATAGATAGAGTAAATGAAAAACAATTGGATGTAGAACACGGGTAGAAATATGCACCTTTTCATGGATTCTTCTAAACTTTTGGTTAAGACTTCTTTGTCATGTGCATTTCTCCATTTTGTTTCTATGAAAACAAGCACAAAACAAAATGGACATGAACATAAGGTCACATGTAAAGAAAAAAGCAAGGAATATGTACATAGAGTAAATAAAATAGAATAAAAGGAATAGAGTAATAGATAGTTCTAGAAGAATATACCATTTTTGTTTTTTTTTTTGTTTATCCATGATTGTCTATATATAATTTTTTGTGTAAAAAAATTTTGTGCCGAAAATCAATTACAGAGCAGGTAAAACTAAGCAGTTGGATAGCATGGTTTTCTGCAACAAGAGTGTTAAGCCCTAATGTTGGCTCATTACCCCTTAATTGGGGCATATTAGATTAGTAATGCTATTTTATTTATGTCGGCTTTAGGCCATTAGTTGTAATTTATATTAGTAATG
>JZKD02S0966471.1:50350-65309 GCA_000966675.3 Picea glauca
AAAGGAGGTTGCCCCCTCGAAGAGGCTTATTATCTGAAATTATCTCTTTTTCAAGGCGTTGAGTACTTTTCCTGAGGTTTTTCTATGCTATATTGTTGTTTGGTTCTTAACAAAGAGAGACAGATATGCTTTGAAACATAGAAATATGATTTTTCCATATGTTTGATGTATATTTCATAATTCAAGTGCAATACAAATTGTATCATGATCAGACTAGTATGTGTACAAACCAGGCAAAACTAAAAAGTTGGATAACTTGTTTTTCTGCAACAAGGTAAATATATATGCTTTGAAACATAGAAATATGATTTTTCAATATGTTTGATGTGTCTCTCATAATTCAAGTGCAATACCAATTGTATCGTGATCAAACTGGTATGTTTTTAAGATAAATACGGTGTACTGAGAAATGGGCACATTTGACCATACATGGTCAATAAGTGTGGTCTATACATTCCTTGTGTTGTTCAAAAGAAAACGGAAACTATATTTGCACATGTACTTTTCCAATTCTTTTGTTCTTACATTATTTTGCAGCATGTCAATATTGAAGTCTCCTATAATGACAATGGTTTCGTTCATATACAAATGCTCCAATGCATTGGAAAGAACATTTAGTATGTTAGACAATGTTGCATGGGGAGCGACATAGATATTAAGTATTGCAATTTTCGATCCATTGAACAATAATTTTGCAAGCACCATCTCAGCATTGTTTTCTTTGAAATTCATATGGTCCAAAATTGTTACATGTTTTTTTACCAATATCATCACCCCATGTTTAATGTAACTCAATATGCAACTGTGATTTGGAAATTGTTTGTTTTGCATGGATAATGCCATGTATGTTTCTTGTAAGCATAGAATATCGGATTGCATTGTGTCATAGTCATTGAGTATATCATCCATATTTGCATGTAAGTTGTGTGTGTTAAGTGAGAGAATTGATATCGATGAATTTTTTTGTATGGATTGGTAATCATACTCCAGATGCCACTTTATGGTACTCCTGAGGCATTGCATTTCAATATCGACTTTGTGTTTGAATTTGAAGTTATCATTTGTAATAGGACTTATAAAATACAAAGAGTCTATACTTCTAACATAGGACGATGTTGTGTATGCAATTCCATGCATTCGAATTATAGCAAGCTCAAATGAAACACTATCAAGTGTCAATCCTTGTGATCAGTGGATTGTACGTGAACATGCAAGTTTAATTGGAAATTGTTTTCAAATATTCAGTCGACCTATCTTTGCGGATGTTGATACGGGTTTTCCTATTCGCAAGATAGGTGTCCAATCACTTGCAGTGTTTGAATTATATATATAAGCTAACTTGTTTGCTTGTCAGTGGCCTATATGCAGTTCATGGAACTTTATCCAAAGGACATCAAGTTGTTTTGTTTTGGTATAGCCTTTGAGTATCCCATATGCACCATTGACCAATCCATCATGTGAATCATAGTTGCAGGCATATATTTCAATGAGCATGTCTACTTTCAGGACAAGTTGCAAAGGTAAAGTGGTTCTATGTTCATGACGTGGAACATTTCCATGATTGTCTTCTTTGAGGTCAACTAAATTGATGATGATATCATCATCGGGCATGAGAGATAGCATGAACCTATTATGCACTGCAACATCCCTATTTGTGTAGAACAGGTAAGGGAAGATGGGTCTGTTGGTGTAGGTCACATGCACCTCGAATTGATATATGTTAAGTCATCATGTGCTTGGTTGTTTGTCAACATTCTATTCATAATTACAATAAATGTTTCATTTGTTTGGCACATTGTAGTATGAAATTCAAAGAATTTAATATTGTCTTTCCAGAATTCATGGGTCACTATTTTCATGTTGACTGTAGGTTGTTTAAATATCAAAGAATCCTAGATGGGTTGTGCCTGGTAAAGATCCCCACAAAATATCATGTCAATGTTTCCAAAGTATTTCATGTGCACATGTTTTATGTGTCTTATCTGATTGTCAATGGAATACAAGAAGTGACTTCCAATCAAAGATGCCTCATTTACGAAGACCAGTTGCAGTTTGTCATCAAGGTTAGACAAGGTATCTTACATTTCCTTGTTGAGTGGAAAAAATTGTGACTTGTTAAAAGGCATAAAAAATGGAGAGTGGACTATTGTTCAACCTGCATTATATGCATCTTTTCTTGTATATGCAACTATTAAGCCCTTTGGTTTCATAGGATCAAAAGAATTGTTTGAATCATAGATTCATATAAGCATTTGTAATAGTGCTTTAGCTGTGAATGTCTTCCATGTTCATGCTCTGCCTGTAAGGAACAAGTGCACAAGAGTGTGCATGTTCAAGTTTTTTTTAAGCGGAATGTCCTTTAGAATTGTTTGTTGTTCTCGATTCAATAAAAGTAGGATTCTATGGTATTCATTATTTTCAATAAGAAAAGGATGTTTTGTGACTTGAAAACCAATATTGATACGTTTTTCAATGTTGCATGCTCGAGGATGAGGAAAATCTTGTTGCAAGTCATAGGACTCACAGGGAGTTCTAGTTGTTTTTCGGTTTGTGAATGTCTGATCAAGATTTTCAGGGTTTTCTAGTTCATTAAATTCACTTTCTAGATCACCCCATGTTGGATTAAAATTGTAAGAAAATCTAGATTCATTGGTTTTCACTATAGTCTCAAAGGCAACATACACATCTTCCCACGTAGGGAAGTTATGTTTTAATGTTCTTTCGTTTTCATCGAACGAAACATATAACAATAGTTTTTCTCTACAATAGTTTTCATAGTCAGTATGTTTGTTGTATTTGACAAATCGTATCACAGATGGTTTTTTCCTTTTTGATATGGATGCACCATTTTTTTTGTAATGCGATACAAATTCTGCTAAGAAGATATGCTTAATAGGACATGGGCGTTGGAGGTAATAATCAACAATAGAGCGACAGAGCACGTCCTCTGAATTGCCAGGCTCTTGTTGTAGCAAACATAGTGGTTTAAGAACAAATGTGTGTTTTGCAAGTGGAGATGTGTTTATGAAAACACATTTTCTTGAACTACTATTGAGGGGCAGGGAAAGTGAAATGTGAACTGCATGTTGAGCAAACATTTTTTGAATATTATGTAATGTACTACCAAGTGTGTGTATCATTTGTATAGAATAAATATGAATTATTTCATGTTTTTTATGTATTCTTCTGAATGTACTTGTCATGGATTTGTCAACCTTTGTCATATATGAAGTACAATATGATGTTGCAGCATATGCATTGAGGACAGACTGCGCATATGTATTTTTATTCCACATAACTAGCATTTCCTTGGAGAAACTATTGTTCCAGATATGGGAAAGTTTCCATTTAAGGAAAATTGTTGGTTGTTTAAGCGTACATTGTATGGCTTGGATGTCCTCATTTTCTGTTAGTTTTAGATGTGTCAAGAAATCATCAAAGCTCATTAACTCATCAAAGTCTCATTTTTCTAAAAATGTGAACAAGGATCTAGATTTATCAAAGACATCATTGTCCTCTAAACTAAGTGGATCTATGATTCTTTTTGTTCTCATTGGCGGCATGGGGAAGTTGTATCTACAATGCGAGTTTTTCCGTTTTTTACAAATTTTTGTATGATAATGTCTATGAAATTTGGCAAGTTCTAGATCCAAATGATCTGTGTTGCATGTTATGTATTTGTCCACAAACTATTCGATCTGTGAGTTTTTGTCAACTCCATAGACCAGTGCACCCTCTATCCACAAGAGTGCATGGTCATGTTCACTCCCCCTATTCTGGAATTCAGTCACAAAAAAGTAGTTTGATATTTTTCCAAAAAACGTTTCATCATGGCATATCAATTGTCTCAAAGCATTTATTCTATGTCTATAGTAGCAAGTACATTTCACTGGGTTTTTTCTTATGAGGTAGTCAATGCTATCATTTTCCAGTGTATCCGTTTGTTTTGTACATTTCATGTTCTTATGCAAGTCAGATACCGTAACCACCAATGGATACCAGAGATGCTTTGCACTTGTAAATGTGATGAAGAATGTTGGCGGTCCCAATTGTTAGAACATTGAAAAAATAGTTTTCTTGTTTTGTTGCAAATAGTCAGGAGAGATGCGAATGTTTTTGAAATCTATGTATCCAATATCAGATTTCAGGATTTTTTATAGGTTTACTTTGTACTTGACATCTTTGGCCAACAACTTACTTCCTTGCAGTTGGCCTTTTCTTATTCACACTCACATGCAAGAGAGAACTTTCTCTATTATTATGCGCATTGTTTTGAAAAACAAATTTGTTATGTGACAAGAGAAGTCACCACTTGAATGTAGCAGCTCCCATCAAACTATTTTATGATAATTGAATCATTATGTAATGTAACTGGGATGTGGATCTACATAGAAAAGTGTTGGGAAGTTAATTTCCTCTACAAATTTGTCCTTGAATATTCCATGTGGACATTGTCCCTCAACAGGTGCAATTTTGACAATCTTGTCTTGAAAGTCATGAATGTGGTGTGAATCAGTGAATCCATGTACCAACGTCTCAGTAGGTGTTTCATTATTTGATTCATCACTTATACCAAATTCACTTGTAGTTTTGAGAGTCTGTGTAGAGTTTTCATCCCCTTCTCCGAGAACACTATTATAGTTCTCATTTATACAAATGTTGTGTGCTTTGTACAGGGTCCTGGAACATCATTCTTTTAATTCTTTCACGACACATGCACATGCACTTTACCTATTTGCTATGCATTCTTGTATTGCAAGCATCTTTTGAGAGCCATAACAATTGTTAGTGTATCGCTAATGAATTGTGGCAAGGATTTTTGCACAACATCTAGTTGCATAGGAACATTAATAATTGATCATGTTAAGCCCATTTGGGGTCATTTATAGCCCCAGAGTCTGATTTATGCAAATGCAATTCACAGAGACACAAGTCTCTCTTCAATATCTGTAAGTGCACTTACATATAGTAGTGGTGTATTACATCTTATTTGGTCAGGCATTGCAAACTGTGGAAATTTTCCATTTTCAAGCGATTGTTTGCATGGAAAACAAATTTCGCCGCTAGAAAATGTTTTATCATTTTCTATCATGCAGAGGTATTTTGCTTCCAAATTGGGGGTGAAAGACTTAGTGTTATTTTTGAAATTCAATTGATCACAAATTGCACATGAAATTGAAGGAGTGTCTTTGATTTGTTTCACATAGGTCTGTCTTGCATCCTTCTTCCGTAGAGAAGTATGTGTAGAAAGTGTTTGTTGGTTTTCATTAGCAGTAGTGCATGTTGTTGATTCCAGCCCACGAAATGTGATTTTTTCCTCTCGAACAGTGTCATCACCATCATGGGATATGTGACCATACTTTTTTCTCTTGTGTTGTGCACGAACAATTTTCTTTAGTTTGTGATATGTCAATTTTTGCCTACAAGGAAGCGTAGAATGTATTTTTTCCTCTCATGTATGATTTTTTTTAAGTTGTGATAACTTAGTGTATGTTTTTTTTTCAAGGGCAAGATGACCTCATGGAAACTGGGATGATTTTCATTCTGATTAAATGGCACAGGACGCCTAGGCAGATTTGATGTATTCACACTGGACCCTGAATCAATGGTATTTCCCATACCATCAATGTATTTTTTCCTGTCACGTATGACCTTTTTCAAGTTGTGATAAGTTAGTCTACATTTTTTGTTCAAGCCCTCTATGGCCTCATCACAATTGGAATGAGTTTCATAGATGACATTTTTCAAGTTGTGGTAAGTTAGTCTACGTTTTTTGTTTAATCCCTATATGTCCCCATCATAACTGGGACAAGTTTCATTCTCATTAAATAGCATGCTACATGTATGCGCATTCGATGCAGTTTGGGTGGCATGGGCATTGGACCTTGAACCAGTGGACCTTCCCATCAAAAGTTGATAATGGATATGTGGAGTATCTATTTTTAGTGAGATGATGTCAATTGTTCGATTGTAGTTTGAATCAGTAAACCAAGAATGGACACTGTCATCTGGCAGAGTCGACCAGACCTAGATATTTACTTTAAATATGACAAATATCCATTGCAAATAGAATCTAACACCCTCCACATTTCTTTTTTCATATGGAAGTGCCGTGTTTACAAGGTATTCTTGCCAACTTTCAATTGTTGGCATATTTTCTAGGAGATATGGTGAACGGTGTTGATGCAAATAGCTAAAAGCCTACTAGCTTCCACCTATAATTACATTGCAAAAGGATTGTACAGTGTAAATCCACAATGACTTCACATCGAACTCTGTTGCTACCAAATAGCAAATTGAATTGAATAGACTATCTCCACAACTAGATAAAACAATTATTGCTATCTGCAATTCATCGCACTATACAAGATGAATAATTCATTTCCATTGTGATTCAAGGTCTTTGCAAATGAGGGACAAGTAAATATGAGGTTCTCCAAGATTGCATATGGATAATTTTATATACACTAGTGGTTCATAATGACCACTGACAGGATTGGAAACATGGAACAAGATGCAATATGGATCGTTGGATGCAACTCTGTTAAATAGTAGATATCTTGTTTTTCTTGTCAATGACCACATTCCAATTGATATTTTGAGCCACTTAGACAGCCACCGTATACAAATGTAACTCCCCAAAATCCCCTCTCATCTGTAGGTAGAATTGTATATGCAGACAACTGTATCTTTGAAAAATACGTAGTGACATCATGTATTCCATGCAACTGCCAAAGAAGGTCAGATGCCAATTCATATTCATACGAATCCAATGCCTCAGCGTCACCATTTTTTAAACAGTCCAAGAAATAATCTATCAATCCATTGTGTAGGTCGGTTGAGGAATAATGGAAATGCAATAGAACCTGAAATGCATCAAAAAGGAAATCCCCTATAGTATATAAGAATGAATCCAATCTAAAAAGACCGTTTGTATGCAACACCTGGTCGATGCTATCGTGGAAAATGGACTCTGTATATATTTTGTAGGACTCAACATCTATTACTCATTTCATCTCTTAAACTGTGATTTTCAATATGTTTCTTACCTATATTCATTCTATATGCAAATAGAGAAAGGAAAAGAAAATAAGAGCGGAAAAAAAAAAGAAAAAAAAAAAAAGAGAAATAGAAAATTACAAGTGTGGAACTGCATACCAATTCCGCTATCTATCCTTCAACCTTCTTCTTGTAAAATTCAATCCTCCCTGGCCACCACATCATATGACAAGCAAACAAAAGTACAGTGAACAATGAACCAAATAGAATAGACAACGTGAATAAATAACACTATAAATTTGTTGAGCACAAAGACCAAGTATTCAACATGTATCATTTTTTAACCTATTCTTGGCATGCATACTATAAGATTTTCAGATTCAGAAGATGCTTTGCAAGACACAAAGCACGGGACAAAGGCAATAGGTGGATGAAGTCTACCCTGGTAGATGCTTGCTTCCTGTGACAACTCTGAACTCGTTTTCTAAAACCCTTTGCATTTCTATTTTGGAAACAGGTATGGAAAGATATCCATAAATCAAAAGATGGGATATGTAATTGGAAGGAAACAGACTGGAAAGAATGCATGAAATGCATGATTTTCCAGGAACAAAAAATAAGATAAGAACATCTGGTTTGCTTTTTATTATATCTCACTGTAATTGTGACAGATTTGGGTTCTGTGTCCATCATCAACATTCAAAGTGGAGCAAGACGTCTGGAAGAAAAAACAGACTAAGAAAACTCATGGTTTCTAGGAATAGATAATATGAGAAGAAAATTATGAAAAGAACACTCCAAACGTATGATTTATAGGAAAAGGAATAATGAGCATTTTTTTTTTAATATGTCACCACACCTGCGACAAAGAGGGGTTTTGTATAGAAAAGTGACATTCAAAACAAGGAAAAGATTTTGGGTGTAGCAGTGACAAAGAAATGTGTTCTACAATAGGTCTACTAGGTAGGGACACCTAGTATTGAAAATAATTCCTTTCAATTTGCAAATAGCAATGAAACCATGGCATGGAAACTTACCCGTTAATGAGGGATAACAGAAGTGCAACTCGAAAACCTGCAAACCACAACAACAGGTCCAACTCTTGCAAAGTTGAAGAACAACAAACCACTCAACAACCACAAAGAGGTCCAACTATAGCTACAGGACCTCAACTTTGAAAAGTTAAATCAAACAAAAAAAACTAGCATGGAACCAACCAACGAAAAAGCATCAACCAGTGAAGTAATAATGCCGACAAAAAACAACATTTCCCAAATTCACTGCAGACAAAAGTGTATCAAAAAAATGGAAGTAAATTGTATTGTAACACAGCTATAAAATAAACATTCAAGGTTGCAAGCCCTATTAGGTAAACAATTAATGTTGTCAGAACTGTCGAAGAGCATCGTTGTAATATCCCCAAGGACGAGCCCTATTGTAATCATGTTTATGAATTGTAAATCATGTTTTGTAGCCCGATGAGCCCAGTATTGATAAGTTGGTGGGCTTATGTGTTTATTAGGCTGGAGAGCCTAAGTGTTAAAGGCCACGATCCTGTTTTTGTATATGTAATATGCATAACATTAATAAAGATTAAACATCGTTGTGTACAGACCGACCATGAAGAAAGAGTGATGGGGGACTATGTTTCCAGAGGGTGGGTAAGGGAAAAAGGGGTTGAAAGGTTGGAAAGAGGGGATAAGATTAGGGGCTCAAGTCTTTGAGAATAATATTTTATTATTCTTCTAAAGATGTGTGACAAAACATGTTTTTATCCTAAGTCCTGGGAGAGGCAATGCATGCAACTCCAATGTGTGCAAAAGGGAACGCATGCAGCTCCGGGAAGACAAGTGTCAACCTCAACGCATGCGGTTAAAAACTAAAATGTCAGGTGAGTTGGGGGTTCCTCCTCCATTCTGTCATCGACTTTCTGAACCCTTGAGTGTGTTTATTCTGCCAATTTCTCAATCTGTTGTCTGAACAATGTTACCTCTGCGTCTAATCACTGCATACCTCACACAGCTCTGAAACCCAAAACCATGAGACCTTTGTGATCGACTGGTGTATTCCCGTGAATTACTTCTGGTCTCTACATTTAACCTCCATCTTTGACCTCTTCTTAATTTCTTGTCACGCACCTCTAAAGCCAACCCGCATCTTCTATGAAACCTGAGAAATTCTCTATGTTGTGCGTGTTTTGACTGTGGGATGTGGTGGCCACACAATCCCTTGGCTGAGTGGGATTTGTTACCATCATTTGTTCCTAGATGAGCCATCTGTTGTCCTCCTTGTTTTGGAACAGAGCTGGAGAAGTAGGTTGTTAGGCCTGTGTGCAACACTCTCTCTAGGTGAGAGAGGTGGTTGTGGTTGAAGAGGCAGGTTGTTAGGCCTATGAGAGACTCTCTCTAGGTGAGAGAGTGCACAGAGGAAGTGAGAACTCCTGGAAGGGGTCCTATAGCTTCCATAGAGCTCAGAGAATTTTGGTTCGGTCTATTTCTTAAGCCCAAGGCAAGGGAGGTTTAGCAGCTGAAGGACTGTCTTGGTGACAGTGAAGGTGTATACTCCTGGGGTGGGATAGGCATGTGGGGAAAGAGAGTCTGTGATAAGTGGGCATAAGTGGCACCTAGGGGAGAATCCTTCTTCATAAAATGGGTGTCTTCCTGTTGACCTAGCCTAGCCTAAGATTCCCTTGCCCAGTGGAACTTAGTCCCAGCTCGGGGGTAACATACTGCTGAGAGTGATGAGTAGCACGGTGTAAGGATGGGAGGTTCGTGGAAGGTCTGCACACAGTTGGTGGAATATTATAGTTTCAAAGATAAGTATCATTATTTGTTTAATTATGTACTTAATTAAAATGCATGTTTGTGATGCTTGTAATATTATCATGCATTATGTTGCTAGTTTGCAATGATAATTGTTTTTAAATTCTATATGTTAGCAGTAATACCATGATTACTCTGTATTGTTGGTTAAATTTCCATAAATATGTTAATTAGATTTAATATGCATTATATATATAATATTATGAGAATGTTCCACATAGTATCATTCCCTAGCCATGGGGTTGATGGTCGAGAACGTTACAAATTGGTATCAAAGCATGGTTACAACACTGAGCATGGATGGGCCATGTTAGTGGAAGTTGAAGAAAAAATTTCAAAAGAATTGTTGTTGAAGTAGACAAAATTCGAGTTCAGAACCCAGAGTTTCCATGCTGAGACTGGATGGGTTGGATAAGTGGTCTTTGGACCCAAGGTTTCAAGAGGAAATTGTGTCCGGAGGACTAATTTTTGGACCTCGAAATGTTTTTGAGTTCCAAGGGGTTACTTGGCCATGTTATGAATCTCAGGAGGAGTAGTGGTATAATAAAACCACAGCTGGCATGGTATTTGACCACAGAGAAAGAGCACTCAACACTTCGGGTGTTGGAGTTGTAGGATCTGTTCGGACGGAAGGGAAATTCATTACAACCATCATATTTGGAGAAGGTATAGGAGGGTTATCCTGGAAGATTTTAGGAGTTCAACAATCAGGAGAAGCAGGGTGCACAGAGGCATAAATGTTGAAACCTGAAACCCCGAAGTCCCAAGGGAGATATACTCTATAGATATGGAGAAAAGTGCTTGGTCGTTGGATCAGCCAGAAGAGAAGATTCTAATTTTGGGATTTCAACTGTTGGGAGGAGTGGGTTGTGTCATTGCACAAACTCCCTAAGTCCAAAGTTTCAAAGAGAAAGAGTAGATGTTGTGGGCCTGGATGAAGTCGCTAGTATTCTATTGTGTGGCATCCTGTGTGAACACGGTTAGTGGGGCCCGAGTTTATGTAACGTAGTTAAAGGTCGAAGGACCCATAATGGCGTTCATCACAATACATGAAGATCAATGGCCAGGAGACATTGTGGAAACCCAAGTTGCATGGAAGATAATTCTCCAAGGCAGTCCCGCAATCCAAACCGCGGTTTCACTGAAGGGTTTACATTTCAACATAAAAAGAATTACGGGATGAAAGGAGAGTTACTCCAAACCACTATTGCATGCCCCTGCAATTTGGAAAAGCATAAGTGATGTGACGTAACGACGTCAACAAAGTGTCCTGCAGGTGTTTGGGGTGTGCAGGTTTGAAATATTTCAAAGTCCCAAAGTACTAGAACTCAGAAACCTGAGGTTCCACTGCGAGTGTCAGGTGTTGGATGCTGGGTAGACATGGACGGGTCATCCTCCCTGTGTCACGAGTTCATTAGTTCGGAACTCAGGAAGTTTTGGGGAAGTGATTTGAAACCTCTCAGAATGCAAAGTTGTGAAGCACCCTTTTTGTTAGTCAAGTGGTCATGACCCACGATCACGTGGGTTGGGGACTAAGAGAGAAGGGGATAATTCCCGAAGGATTATTACAGAGTCGAGCAGATCTCAGAAAATTTGTGAAATCTGAACGTTTCTTAAAATCAGACTCGATTTATGAATTCTGTGGGATTTGTTTTTAAGGAATGATCGCCTGAAAAATTTCGGTTATCTGCACATTGTGTTTATAGAAGATAATGAGTGTTGAAACCGAATAGAGTTTCCACTAAGTGCAAAGAAATGGAGGGGACATAGAATGCTTCCAATTCAAAGAACAAAGAAAAAGGAATGGATGTTCATTTGGGATTTGAAGGGTTGAACTCCAATGGACATGGAGAAGAGATAGATAAGGAAGGGCATATGATGAAAATCATTGATCAATTGTAGAAAGATGCCCAAACTCATCGAGCATATAGTAGAAATCTCAGGATAAACAAGGTGAATTCAACTTAAACTTGATGAAGAGCCTAGAAAGAATCAAAAATAAATTGGGTAAGGAGAGCGACTCAAGCAAAACAGTGAATCATAGGATCCCTGAGATGAAAAGAAGGTCGAGAAGTGTTAGAAGGCATCATCATCACTCCTTGAAATACTCCAATAAGGATGCACACAATACTTCAAGCCCGTCTCCTACCAGAAAGCACAGAAGATATGGAGTGGATGAACTGAAGGGAGAAATGAACAAGATTAAGCCCCCTACGTTTGATGGAGAACACAAGAAGGAGGAAGATGTCGAAACCGGGTTTCTTGGCATGAGGAAATATTTCCAACTGCATAATTATTCCTCTCATGCAAAAGAAAGAATTGTGATGTATCAACTGAAAGGAAAAGCATCCATGTGGTGGGATCATCTCATGTAGGTGTAGGACATTAGAGAGAAAGATATCACTTGGAAATAATTCAAGAGGTATTTTGAGAAGAAATACTTGACTAAAATATACTATGATAGAAAGATGAAAGAGTTCTTTGAACTCAAGTTGGGTAGCATGACCATTGATGAGTATGAATGAAGATTTTTGGAATTACTAAAGATGTTTCATTCATCAAGGATGGTACTGTCAAGATTCAGAGGTATCTAAGTGGATTGCCACCTTCCATTGGTGACAAGATTCAGTATGATGATCCTAAGTCTATGGAAGAAACTATAAGGAGGGAGAAATTATTCTATGAGCAACAAAGAGAGAAGCCTACTTTCTGGAAGGCTTGGGAAGACAAGAAGAAATTCAATATCGATCAGAGGAAGAAGGGAAATAAGCCACCCTTTTTTAGAGATAGTCCTTGGGGACAACCATATTTTAGAGAGCCTAGGAAGGTTGAAGTGGGTGGGAAAATTCCAAGACCTCCACCTATGGAATGTTGGAGTTGTAAAGGGAACCATAGGTACGAATATTTCCCCCAAAGAAATGATAAAGTCAAAGCTGTCCAAAATGTACAAAAGGCTGAAATAGTGGAGGATATGGGAAGTAGAATGCCAAGGATCTATGCAACCCTGGACAAAAAGAGTGTTGAATATCAATTGCACATGATGGAAGTGGAAGGTATGATTAACAACCAACAATTTACTATTTTAATTGATTCAGGGGCTAGCCATAGTTATATAGATCCTAGAGTGGTATAAAGCTTGCAATTGTTGAGAAGAAAACATAAAAATTCTTGGTTAGTGTAGATAGCTATAGGAACCAAGAGAAAAGTCACTGAGTTAGTTAAATCTTGTCCAGTGGACATGAATGGACTGAGCACAAAGGTTGAATTGAATGTTCTACCTTTAGGTACTTGTGACTATCTAATTGGGATGGATTGGTTGGACCAGTACCATGCCATATTGGAATGTCATAACAAGGCATTCACTTGCCTGGATAAGGAAATCGAAAAATATTCCAAGGAATTCCTAGATTTGTTGCTATCAGGGAAATCTCAACAATGCAGTTGACAAATTGCTACAGAAAAGGTTGTCAACTATTTGCATCCCACATGGAGGAAGAATCTAAGGATGAGGTCTCAAAGATTGGATATCATGCTGTACTAAAAGAGTTTTAAGATGTATTCTAGGACGTACCAGGATTACCTATGAAGAGAGATATTTATTTCTCTATAAACTTGATGCCTGGAGCAGCTCTAGTGTCAAAATCTCCTTACAGAATGAGTATGCCAGAGCTGAAAGAGTTGCAATTATAGCTTGAAGAGCTTCTGAAGAAGGGTACATACACCCAAGTGTGTAACCTTGGGGTGCCCTGGTCTTGTTTGTGAAGAATAAGGATGGAATGTTGAGATTGTGTATCGATTTCAGATAGTTGAATAAAGTAATTGATAAGAACAAGTATCCTCTGTCGAGGATTGATGATATCTTTGATCAGTTGAAGGATGTGAAGATATTTTCAAAGATATATCTCAGGTTAGGATATCATAAGGTAAGGATAAATGATGAATACATCAACAAGACCGCCTTTAGAACAAGTTATGGTCACTACGAATTCACAGTGGTGCCATTTGGGTTGTCAAATGCACCCATTGTTTTTATGTGTTTAATGAATGGTGTATTCAGGGACTATCTAGACAAGATTTTCATAGTCTTCCTGGATGACATATTGGTATATTCCAAGTCAAAGGAAGAGAATGAACAACATCTAAGGATGGTGTTGCAGGTGATAAGAAATCACCAACTGTATGCCAATTTGAGCAAGTGCTCGTTTTATCAGGAACAGATCGATTACTTGGGGCATATTATTTCGAATGATGGGATAGTTATAGATCCTGAAAATATTGAGGCCATCAGAGAATGGTCAGCACCAAAGAATGTGACAAAAGTCAGATCCTTTATGGGTCAATCAATTTATTATAGAAGGTTTATCGTGGGATTCTTGAAAATAGCTCACCCTATCACTTCCTTGCAAAGGAAGGAGAAAAGCTTTTGTGGACAGAGGATTGTGAGAAAAGCTTCCAGCAATTGAAGAAATTGTTAACCAGTGCTCCAATCCCGAGGATTGCATATCCAAATGAATATTTTGTGGTATGTACAGATGCATGCAAAGAAGGATTGGGGGGATTCCTTAGTCAGAATGGATTTGTAATCTGTTATGAATCTAGAAAGTTGAAAGAGCATGAAAGAAACTATGAAAATCATGATTTGGAGTTGGCATCAATAGTACATGCTCTAGAGAAATGGAGGCTTTACCTCATGGGAAGGAGGTTTGAACTGAGGACAAACCATAATGATCTGAAGTATTTGTTTGATCATCCAAATTTGAACGCTAGACAGAGTAGGTGGTTGAAGTTTCTCTATGAGTATGATTTTGATATCAATCATATCAAAGGGAAGGAAAACAAAGTGGTTGATGCACTCAGTAGGAGAGTACCCAAATTACATGCTACCACTATTATAGCATGTACTGAACTGATATTAAAAGAAGAATTTTGGAGGTTGCAAATACAGATTTGTAGTACAGAGATTTGGTAGAAAAGCTACAGCAAGGTAAGATGCCTTGTTCAGAGAGTGCTTTCGGATCCATCGCATAGGTTTTATGTTCTTCGACGTTTCGGACCAAACTAGTGTGGTCCATCATCAGGAAAGCGTTTTTTTGAAAATGAAGGAAAAGAGAATATAACACATATATAAATACTCAAAA
>JZKD02S0966471.1:97443-120254 GCA_000966675.3 Picea glauca
TCCTATAGATAATATTACTCAATGTATTCTCTGAAACTCCTCCAATTTTCACTCCTTGAATCCTCCCCAAAAAGAGGTTATAGAAATAATGGTAGACTTTATTCAATTCTAGTCTGTTCAGAAGACCCAACTTGTACAGCATTCTCCGTGCTCAATATTTAACATCCTATTCTAAAACTAGCACACAAGAAACTACAGTCCATACTCTTTCCAATGGAAGTGGTCCCACTACATTGTTATTCTTTATGAAGAATTTATGATTGTTTTACCTGGAACACATGTTTATTGACTAGCTTCAGGACTAGTCACAAACCCTATCTTCCATAGAGTGTATCTCCATAATTTTAGTGAATCAAGAGATAAAATTTTTACCATAGGTACCTTGATATGTCTTCTCAATACCATAGAGATTTCACAATCTGAATCGTTCTAGAAAAAATGTTATAGCAAAAATTGTAAGATGACCTGGAAATAACATACCTTAGAACACATCACCAAAAGACTTCATACTCCCTTGAAATCCGGCCTTCTTTTCCTTCTTCTTTCCTCTGAAATTTGACTTATATCAAATTAATGTATAATGATGTTTATTTATACCATTTATTTCACTTCCTTTTAACATTAGGGCCGACCTGACACTTTCTTATTTTGTAATTATTTTCTGTAATTATCTTCAGGGCCTACATGTACAATTCACATTGTCATCTTCAAAAATTCATTTCTCCTCAAACATGAGGATCCACATGATGTGACACATACCACCAGAAACAACATGATGTATACTATCCACCCATGGGCATTTTATCTACATGTGCATTTTCCTTCATGTCCAAAAACCTTCATCAATCTTGTAGTCCAAAACCCATGACTAGGGTTGACATCAATGTCAACAACCAATATTCCAACATTAGAATGCATTAATGGATTTTTAGAGATACTTATGGCACTAGTGTTATCACAATTAATGATAATGGGATCATCATATCTTATTTGTAAATATTCTATTGTTTCCTTCATCCAAAGAACTTGTGTGCAACAGGATGAAATGACAATGTATTATGCCTCTGTTGTGGAGAGTGATGTAGATGTTTGTTTCTTACTTAGGCATCTTACCAGACACTTTCCCAAAAATAATGCTCCTCCACTAGTTCTTTTCCTATCATCTATAATATCATCCCAATATGCATCAGTGTATGCAGTTAGATTGAAGTCTTTATCTTTTGGATACCATAATTCAAGTTCTAAGGTGCCTTTGAGATCTCTGAATATTCTCTTTACTTCTTTTAAGTGAGTTTCTTTAGGTTCATATTGACATCTTCGTACAAGTCTTACAACCTGCATAATTTCAATTCATGTTGATGTTGAATAGAGCAGACTTCCAACCATTGATCTCTACATCATTTGGTCTACTTTTGGTCAGTCATATTCTAGGCTTAGTTTGCATCTAGTGACCATGGAAGTACTCATAGGTTTACTATCTTCAATTTGGATTTTCTTTAGCATTTTATTGATATATTTGGCTTGGGAAATGAATATTCCCTTTTCTATTTGAGTTACTTGTAAACCTAAGAAGAAATACAGTTATCCCAGCATAGACATTTCAAATTCTTCTTGCATTTCAGTTGCAAACGTTCTACTTAGTATAATAATATCACTTCCAAATATGATTTCATATACATATACCACCACAACAATCATGTTTTTATTCTCAATTTTTATGTATAAGTTGTTTCCAGTAGTCCCTCTCTGATATCCTTATTTTTGCAGGTACTGATCAAGCCTTGAGAACCATGCTCTGGAAGATTGTTTAAGACCATACAGGGCCTTTTTTAGTTTTCACACATAGTCTTGATTTTCCATCAACATAGACTTGTTCTTCTAGTGTTCCATTAAGGAATATTGACTTGACATCCATCTAATAGTTTTTGAAATTTCTGAAGCATGCAAATGCTAGGAACACTCTGATGGCCTCAAGTCTTGCTACTGGAGCAAAGGTCTCTTAAAAATCAATACCTTCCACTTGGGAATATCCTTTTCAAACTAATATTGATTTTTTTTTATAATCTCCCCATTTTCATTTAGTTTGTTCTTGAAGATCCACTTGGTTCCCGCCACATTCTTGTCCTTGGGTCTTGGAACTAGTTCCTAAGTTTGGTTCTTCTCTATTTGATATAATTCTTCATTCATTGTTTTTATCCAATATTTACTTTTGTTGGCTTCTTTAAATGAATTAGGTTCTATCATAGATAACATTGTTTGTTCTGAGTCAAATGTGAGTCTCCTTATTGTTTCCACTCCTGCATTTTTATCTCCAATAATCTGACTTTTAGGATGATTCTTATGAACTCTTTTTTATGGATCTTTAGGCAAGGGAATTTATTCATTGTCTTCTTCATAATTGTATGGTTCATTTTCACATGTTTCATTATCATCATATTCTTTTTCAGATTCTACATCATCATCATCTTGCTGAGATTGTTTATCAAATTTTGATATGTCTTGAGATATGTTTTTCTTTAGTTTTAGATTATCTATCTTTACATTGTCACTTTCCACTATATTAAGTAGTATAATATTATAATATCTGTATGATTTCTTACTAGGTGAATACCCTAAAAATATCCCTTCATCAGATCTTGAATCAAACTTTCCTAAATTATCTTCATCATTCTTAATGTAGCATTTACTTCCAAAACTTCTAAAGTGTTTTATGAATGTTGGCCTGCCGAAGCATAGTTCATAAGGAGTTTTTTCATGGTTGGGTCTCAACTGAGCTTGATTAAGCATTTGAATTGATGTGTAGATTTCATCTCTCTAGAATGTGTCTGGGAGATTGGCTTCATTTAGCATGGTTCTTACAGCGTCTTGAACTATTATGTTTTTCATTTCTACTACTCCATTCTATTGAGGATTCCTGGGAGATGAAAATTGTCTTTTGATAACATGTTTTTCACATAATTGAATGAATTCATTAGAGGTGAATTCTCCTCCATTGTCTGATCTCAGACACTTAATTTTGAGATATGTTTCATTCTCTACAAGGGCTTTGTATGTTTTAAACTTCTCAAAGGATTTTGATTTTTCTTTTAGAAAGTAAACCCAGGTCAATCTAGTGTAATCATCAACAATCAACATAAAATAATGTTTACCATAAGTAAATTTAGTTCTAGTAGGCCCACATAGATCTGTGTGAAAAATTTATAGAGGTTTTGTTGTGGAATTCTCGTTTGTTTTGAACCTAACTCTTGTTTGTTTCCATATTTGACAATGTTTACAAATAGAATTTGAAGGCTTAATAAATTTTGGTAGATCTCTTACTTCTTCCTTCTTGTTGGATTTGATCAAATTATCAAAGATTAAATTTCCCAACCTTCTATGTCATAGCCATCTTTCATCTACTTGGCTTAAACAACAATTTCCTCCTTCATCTATATTAAGAATATACACATTGCTAGATGTTCTTGGTGCAACTCCTACTAGCTTTCCACGGTCCTTTTTCCTGATCTCACATTTCTGAGAATCAAAGGTGAGTATACGTAACATCCCATTTTTAACCCTTATGAACTATAATGTATTATGTAATTGTGACATAGGATGGTGAGCCGGTAAAGTTGAAAAAGGGCCATAGTGCCTAGGAAATATAATACTTTATATACATTAATAAAATACACCATTGGTGGCAAGACAGACAAGGACAAAAGAGATAGGGGGATATGATTCCATGAGAGAGGGGGATTGAGGTGCTAACTCTTTTTTTTATTATTATTTTAATTACCCATAATTGGTTTTATGGAGAAAATGGGTTACATGAGCTTCTTGGTAGAGAGGCCATGTGGCTCTTGTCTTCATGTAATTATTTAAACATCCCCTGGGCACTGTTTTGGGGTTGTTCTTCCCCTACTTTATCTTCTTCCCCTTGTTCTCTTTTTCTTCTTTCCTCTTCACTCCCTCTTTCTAGTTCGTGTGCTCTTGGGTTAGGCATGGGAAATGAATGGCAGGAAGAGGAGAGCCATTGTTGAATGGTTGTAATAATTTATTGGTTATTCCAAGAGGGAATGGATGCCCGTGTGCATGATCTTGATGGTAGTTCAGATAGAACTGTCCA
Source organism: Picea glauca (assembly GCA_000966675.3). NCBI lineage: Eukaryota > Viridiplantae > Streptophyta > Pinopsida > Pinales > Pinaceae > Picea > Picea glauca. Next base: position 101,549 of record JZKD02S0966471.1, read on the forward strand.
TAGCTAAGAATCATTGGAGTTTCCAGCAGGGATATTTCCTGACCAATAGCACTAGATCCCTAGAGAGAAATGGAACAACCTCAGGGATTGCATGGAAGAGAAAGGTTTTCATTTCTTTGGTTTTTGCAGGTTGAGGGGGAAAGAGAGTTGGAAATTTGGATTTGTTATGATGTTGGGAAACCTAAGATCTAGCTAGCCAATTGTTATGTGTGTTTATATTTGGCATAGGACCCATCCTTGTGGATTCATAGCCCTGGCCTGGGGGTGACCTATTGTTGAGAGTAAATGAACAACAACATATATGGTTGGGAGGAACATCCTTGGTCTGCAACTAGTTGGTGAATGTTTACTTAAAAGATAAGTGCTCTCTATGTCTTCTGTCTAATGTTATTTCACTATGTATTTAATTATCTCTAAGATATGTATTTGTAATGTGCCTATCTACTAGTTATTTGTTGTGCATGGTACATTTCTTATCTCTTTTATGTTGTAGCATGGATCTTGATTAATGCATGTGGTTCTTTCATTCTTGTTTATGGATTAAATGTTGTTATAATTTGAGATCCGTTCAAATAATTGAGTCTTGGGATTCCAACGTCCCCTGCCTGCTAGTGGTTGGGTGTGTTGGAGCCTGTTTAAGTGGTGTAGCCCAACCTTTGGGTGGTCGGGTATGTTACAGATTGGTATCAGAGCTATAGGTTGAAACACCAAGCCAGAATGGGTTAGATCCATTAGACAAGATATTGTGGTTGAGATCAAGTTAGTGTTGAAGGAAAATCTCCCTGCTGATAGGTAGATCTCCTCAAAGAGATAGACTCTTAACTCTAAGACAGAAAGTTATTATCATGGTCACTGACTTCCTTTTAGATCTAGGTGGACTAGTGTGTGAGGAGGACGGAGAAAATAAGTACCTTTTACCGGTGTTTGTCCCTGCACGCTCCGAATTGAGCTCCAATCTTTCGCTCCTCGATAAGCCCTATAGACAAAGAAAGTACGACCACTTCCTAATCTATCAAGATTAGTCCAAAATAAGTCTATCTACTAAAGAGACAAATTCATGTGAGATTGAACACGAATTAGAAAGAAACAAACCAAGCAAATTATATTAATGAGGACAAAACATTGCTTACAACCATAGATGGAATGCGACGGTTCTACCAAGTCCTCCTTGTCTACCCCTTGCTCAAAAGATCTAAGATCTGAATGACAATGGCTTCACCAATTGCTCCCTATGAGATCATAGGTATCTTGCTTCCAAAATATCTCTATTCCAGCACCACTTATAAGATCATAAGTTTGGTGTGATTTTCCTTTCCAGTCCCCTTTCACCATGAGAAAGCTTGCTTATATAGCCTTGGAGAGGCTCAACAACTTGAGATATCCTTGGGGTGAGTTGAGGATTTTCCTCCTCCAGTTACAGATCTGCCCTAATATCATGGATTTATTGAGGATTCGAATCCAACTGCCTTCCAAGAATGAAAGGATCCTTCCCCCATTCACCTCAACAACTTAACTACTACCCATAATAGGCAGTGCTCCCTCAAAAGGGCCATCAAAGCATTGTAGCACTCCCCATTAGGCTTAAGGGGGGCGCCAGCAATCCTAAAGACACCAGCACTCCCCAGAAGGGCCAAAGAAGCTTTATAACGCTCCCAGATATTGTAATGGGGGGCGCCAGCACTCCCAGAAGAGGTATAGGGGAGCGCTCCCCTCCAAAAGCTTAGTTTTTTTAGTGTTTTCAGATGGCAAAAGTTTCATGAGCCCAGTTAACCTTTCATCCTCTTCTAAATAAAGTGTTTTTCATGTGCTACGTGTCCTCCTGATGTCGTTTATAGGCATGACATAGGCATCATGGCAATATGCTTCCCTGACACTTGTGACATTTGTGAGCAAAATGTGACACTTGCGACCTTTGTAATGACGACACTTGCGACACTATCAAAGTGAGTATTTTTTATGTGTAACAGTTAGAACCTTGAACTCATGAATCTTGGGAGGAATGGTGTTGCAAAGTCCATGCAGAAGCTAGAACATATGAGATCCTTAGTAAGGGATTGAAAGATCGTGATCGTCCCTTCTAAATTCAGGAACGATCGACACCATGGGATCAAGTTTATATTTGGACTATTGGATATGTTATGTAGAATACATATCCTTCACAGCCATTGGATCTGGAGAAGGTGTGGGGTACTTAAGCACTGGATTCCTTCAGACATCATTTCTTTGGAAAAATTTAAATCTTTGATGAAAAGTAGGTAAAATCCCCAAAGATTCGAAGTCCTGGAGTGAATCTACTTCATAGATCATAGGGAGGATTACTTGACTATTGGATTTCTCCAAGGATAGATTTGGGTCATTGGATCAGGCATAGATCAGGAGGTGAGGCATAGTGGAGAAGATCAGATCCCATCCATCAGATCTACAAGAGATCAAGCGTGATTAGTAGATCTCACGACAGTTCGGAGGTTTGGCACTTCAGGAGAAGAGAGTCCTTAAGTTGTCAGGAAAAAAATCTCCCAAAGTCCTGAACTATGGAGAAAATCATGATCATATATTGTCTGGGATGCACATCTACAGATTATCAAATATTTGCAATTTAGGAGTTTTATTCCTTATGTCACTTGGGGAATTTTTCTCCAAAGTCCCTAATTCTAGAGTCAATTCAGACCATTCTCGGTTAGGGGACACGTGTCCGCAAATTAGAGATTATTCAGAAGTTTAGCGTTCAAAGGAAATATCGGATGGAGTTGAAAAAAAATCCTCTTAAGCCTGAAGCCTTGAAGCATCAGAGTCTCGAAACTTTAGAGAAGAACAATTTGGAATTTCAGTGGTTCAAGAGATTTGTAATGGTATGTGGTGAAGTTCCCCAAATCTCGAAGCCCTGAAGCTCCAAAGAGTGACAGATCGAGATTCCGCCAATTTGACATTTGATATTTTTGAGGTGTGTGGTAGAAGAAACTTATGAAGCGCAAACTAGCCAAAGTCCTGAAGCTCTGAAGGGTGACAGACCAAGATTCCACCAGTTCGACGTTTGAGATTTTTGAGGTGTGTTGTAGAAGAAACTTTCAAATCCTAAACTAGTGAAATTCCAAGAGAGACGGAGTGACGTGACATGCTGATGTCACCAAGGGAGACATGAACCCACTCCATTTGTTCCATGTGTCATCCTATTTTATGATATTCATAAATATTTTGTGCCAATTATGACTTGACACATGTCACCTATCGATTAGGCCATGTGTCATATCTATATTTTTTATGCATATTACCCCTCGTGCATAGTTGTTGATGTGACTCCGGAAGTTCAGAGATTAGCCACTCAGGGACCATGGAGTATGTTGTTTTAAAAACCTATGAATTGCAAAGTTACGGAGCACTCAAGTAGCGACGATCCAAAGAGACACTCTGGGATTTCGTCATTTCGATGTTCAAAGGGAATGTTATGTGGGATAAGGGGAACCTCTGAAGCCTGAAGTTCCAGAGCCCTGAAGCTCCAAAGAAGGGTTTGTTCGAGAGATTCTCTAGTTAGGAATATTAGGAAATGTGAAGTGTGATGAAGGTGAAACCCTTGAGGCTCAAAGAACTAGAGCCCCGATGTATCGAAGCTCTGGATAAGTTCATCTAGATAAGAACTTGGTCATAGCCCTTAGTCCTATGAGACTCCGGTCAAAATAAAAGGGGGATAGTGGCCGAATTGTTTTTGTGTTGAGAAAAGAAAATCACTAAGGAAGGATTAATCCCATGGTTTCGAGTCATGGTCATATAGGGGAGGGGTTTGAAGGAAGTGTCTACACAGAATTCAATTTCTTGTATCAACTAAGGGGGCTAAAAGTGGTTTTTCAGGGAACCCTAACTTTCAACTCAAATATCTTATTGGGAAGAAATCACAACTGTTGGAAGGATGATTCAGAGGAGAATGGCTTGGAATTATTCTAATTAGGATAACTATGATATATGTTCTTCACAAATTAAACAGAAAAGGTACCTGTAAATTTAATTGACAATTTTGTATGATATGTATAATTCTAACAAGATGGTTGCTTGCAGGTTTGTCGAGATTAGAGGTATAACCAGATAAATTCAAGAGTAGGATAAAATGTTAGGGTCTTGGAGGCATGACATAGCTTATAGAAGTTTTATTAGGTAATAAATAACTACAGAGAAAGTAACAAAAAGTGGATAAAGAACTTGAGAAAATCATAATAGAAGAATTATTATGTTGATACTCTAGAATGCGAATAAATTGCAAGTACTACAAAAGAAAGAATCATCACATAGGACATGAAGCTAGAAGGTGTATAATATCATTAATGGGCATAGAAAATAAAAGTGAGGCTCCATAGCCTTGAAGGTAGAGATGTCTAGACAGTTGCAAGCTTGATGTGGAAGAAAACAAAGAGCTTAAGAGGTGGTGTGTGAATAATCTCTATGTGTCAAGCATAGGAATTCCAGAGAAGGAATTTTTAGATATGACATATCTACTTATCCACTTCTAATATCAGAGTTCATAGTGGAAGCAGGATGCCAATGCAGAGAAATTGAAATGCTCTCTCACTTGAAAAGTGTCACTAAATTATAATGGACTTCCATTTGGAAATGGTATTAAATGTGAAAGGTATGGTTTCACAGGGAAATGTTAATGAAGTTATCTAATGGAAAACTAGGAGTAATAGTATTTGATTCAAGAATGTTGTAGTAGGGTGATGGAATGTTTGAGATACTTCACTCTAGGGTGTTGAAATGTTTCATCAAGGTAAATTTGGATATGACTTCCTAAGAGAGGCTGCTGGAAATAGAACACATTAGTTGGATCGCATAATAGCCAAGTGCAACTTGGCTGGAAAGTGTTTAGACCAAGGAACAATAGTGCAGATGAGAAGAATGGGTGCACACAAGGAAGAAAGGATCTAAAGAAGTTCAAGTACAACCATCTACAACATAAATAAATAAATAAATAAGTGAAATGAAACAGAAATCCACTAGAGTGCACGAGGCATACAATGAAGTTAAAATTCATATGCATTAGTAGGCATGATGACAGTAAATGCATGGTGCTTCTGGATGTGTAATTGCACATGCTTGGATATGCATATAACATGCTTGTGGAATTAGAATAGTCTATTATTATGAAATAATGGTGTCATGGGAATTGAGTATGACTAATGATGGATTATGTATTCAAGAAAAATGATATAGCATGGTGTTATCACTAAAAAATCATCCGCAATGTTGCAAGAAAAAATCAATGCCAACAACAATTAGTCCACCTATAGCATTGAAATGTATTCAAAATGAAAAAATTATACAATTGGGTCAAAAATTGAAATTTGCAGATTCACCAAAGGAAGAATGCACACAGTGCGCGGTGTGCACGGGCCAAAATAGCCCTCAGCATGCACAATGTGCCAAGTGCATGACTTTTTATGATAAAAGCCGCACACTTCTATGAATGACACATTTATGGATATTTTCATCCCCTCAACCACTTATGGACCAACCCTTAACACAATTTGACCCTCATATCTGAGCAAAATCTGAATGGGAGTTTGGTCAAGGACTAGAGGGTGCCCTAAAAGGCCCCTTGTTCACACTATGAACCAATTAAAATTTTCCATGTATGAATGATATAAATAAGAGCCATGGGTGCACTAAGAAACCAAGATCTTCATAGTATTGTTATGATGCAATAATTATCCCTTGAGAATCCTCTTTTCTCTTTGTAGCCTTCAAGAACCATTGCAATATGCCATTACACTCACCGCTTGAGGGAATAGGCATTGTTGTTCTTCACCATTTTCTATTTATTCCATTGTATGAAGAGATCTCCATTAGGGAACTCAAGAGCCCTCCCAAGGAGGAAGAGGGGAGGAAGAGGGGACTCATAAGTCCTTATTTTTCTCTACGATGTTTTTCCTACTAATCTATTGAACCATTGGTAGCATTATGTTGGTCATTGTTTGATTTTCATGGTTTTAAGTTTCTCATGCTCTCTAACATTTATTTCTTAGTTGTTTTAGTTTGTTTCTTTGTTTTTACATGTGTTTGCCTTACTTAACCCACTCACAAACTTCTTTCTTGTCTAGCAGACTCATCTAGACATGCAAGTGTTGTTGTTTTTCTCACCCAAGTGAAAAAACCAACACAACACATGGTTAAAGATGTGGATGTTGTTGTTGCTTATAATTTTCATCTAGATGAAGACCCATGAGGGTGGCAGGAATGGTGATAAAAATGATGAAGGAGGAAGTTTGTGAGATTCTACAAATATTAGTTGATCAGATAGCAACAAGTAGGTGGATAAAAACCATGTAGGTATGCAATTAGTTTCTTTTGATGCGTACATGTTGAAGGGGATTGAGGCAAGAATTCCCTCAGTTAATTTTTAATATTTAAATTGATATTTAATGGCCACAGACCTAGAGTATGTAAATTTTGTTGATGCTATAATGCATTTAGATAAAACGTTGGTTGCATATTATGTTATGATTGGTTATGGGATCATAACCGAGTTAATTCAGGAGACATACTCTTTCTATAACAATGAAAATACATAGAGCTTGTCAATGGTATATATTGTATATCTGATGTTTGGACTGCAACCTCTTTGTCGACACTGAAGAGAAATTGAGAATTATATTCTTGGTGTTTTGTTTGGGTTGAAAAGGAAGGTATTCAAATAGTCAAGCAAGTAGTAGGAAGTGTGTGGATGATGTGTTCAGGTGTTGGCCAGACCGTCCAACTCATGATTGTGGAATGCATGACATAGTCATGTGGTATTATGTAGCCAATGGATGGATGCATTGTGTAGAGGTGGCCATGGGTATTGGCACATTATGAAAATCCTGTGGTGCTGAAAATGCATAATGATGGATAGATGCATTATATTTAATATGAATACTAGTTGAAGGTGATTGGATTATTGTTGATACAATTCCAAGATCAACTTTTTGGAGCTAATAAAAATGTTACAAGTGATATTACAGGAATTATTGAATGCAATGAGGTGAATACATGTATATATTATATAAAATAGAAATGATTATGCTAACAGCTAAAATGATGTGAGTATTGTTAATGCATGAAGTTGAAAACACTTCAGGAATTGTTAGTTATTACAACAAGAAAGTTGCAGGTTAAAGTAGCTACATAATGATAAATTATAGAAAAGGATATGCTGGGGGAGACAAAGTAATAAAAATATTTCTGGATAGAAGAAAGAAAATATCGGTTGATAATACATGTGTAGGTAATGATGAGTTTGTTCCAATTGATAGTTGGATTAATAGAAGTGATTTAATTGTAGTTGTAAACAATCTTGAGATCACTTTGTGATTTTGTTTTGAATCGTTATCATGTATATATAGCTTGTACATGAGATATTGGCAATTTGTTTGGCTAAGGGATGTTGAAATTGCAGGAAGAAAGGGTATTGAATATGATAGTGTAGTAAGACCATAAAGAAGACATATTCCTATTTCTATAAGAACCAAATCATTATGAGCAGAAGCTCATGTTTGGAAATTTTATTTTTCCTATATAAAACAGTTTTGGGAATTATAATTTAATAATTACTGACAAATTGTTTTGGCTAAATGTAAATCAAGAAAATTGCAAGTAGGATGGTCTTGAATATGGCAGGGATGTAATCCCATAAGGAATACTGATATATACAACTGCAGAGCTAGACATTATAAGCAGAAATCTCATGCTTGGAAAATTTTGTTTTCCTGTATAAAACAAATTTGACATTTATGGTTGAAAATGGTTATAATGATATCTCGTGATGAATGATGATATGTTGGAAATCATGGAAAGGGATACTATTGTGACATGATAAGCCTGTGTCCCTAGAAATCTTATTGTGCAAAAAAAATACTTGGTCGGGAAAGATGGATCGCTTGAGAGACTGTATAGCAGAGAAGGGGATGCATGAGCCTGGGCCTGGAAGGTGAGTGACCATGAGGAAGATGAGACTCTGATATTTCTTGTAAACTATTGATTGGGATCATGCACACAATGGGTATATCAAGGAAAAAAGTGATCCAAGTTAATGATACAACCATATGGATGCAGATCCACGAACCACACAAAAAAGTATTGTACCGGATTATGAAAATTTACTCTTTGATTAGGAACACAAAAAAAAAAATTATGCACAAATTGAGAATTGACATGCTCGATGATTTGAAATGTTGTAGGAAAATGATGAATGTTGAGGATCTAGAAAATTACCATACTATGAGGGAAAATAAGAAGGTGATGTTGGAGCAATTGAATGACAATGGAATAGAATGAAGAAATTCCAATGAACTTGTTGCAACTGGAGTTCTGAAAGCCACAACTCTGAAACTTCCTGACCGAGTGCAATGGAGCCCTGAAGAGAAGTGGGACAACCTGAGGGACTGCATGGCAGAGAAATGGGTTCATTTATTTGGGTTGTGCATGGATGAGAGGGAAGGAGAGCATGTTGGTTGGAACTGCTACCAGAAATATAAATTATGAAGATCATTATACATGTTTTGGGTCAGAATGTCTATGTATACATGTTCAATTTTAGGCCAAAGTGCCTATGTATATAAGAGTTGGTTGGAATTCCTATGTGGAATAAGGCCAAAGAGCCTAAACTTGTAATGTTAGTAACATTGGAGTGGTGTTGTGCATTGAGGACATCGCCAAAATAAGAGGAGGGGGATGTAACATCCCAGTTTTAACCCTTATGAACTATAATGTATTATGTAATTGTGACTTAGGCTGGTGAGCCGGTAATGTTGAAAAAGGTCCAGAGTGCCTAGAAAATCTAATACTTCATATACATTAATAAAAATACACTGATGGATGCAAGACGAACAAGGAAAAAAGAGATAGGGGGATATGATTCCACGAGAGAGGGGGTTTGAGGGGCTAAGTCTTTTTTATTATTATTATTTTATTTACCCATAATTTATTTTATGGAGAAAAGGGGTTACATGAGCTTCTTGGGAGGGAGGCCATGTGGCTCTTGTCTTCATGTAATTATTTAAACATTCCTTGTGGGTTGTTTTGGGGTCGTTATTCCCCTAGTTCATCTTCTTCCCCTTGTTCTCTTTTTATTCTTTCCTCTTCACTCCATATTTCTAGTTCATGTGCTCTTAGGATGAGCATGGGAAATGAATGGCAGGAAGAGGAGATCCATTAATGAAGGGTTGTAATAATTTATTGATCATTCCAGGAGGGAATGGATGCCCATGTGCATGATCTTGATTGTAGTTCGGATAGAACTGCCCATAGATGAGAATCCTTGGAGTTTCCAGTAGGGAGATTTCTTGACCAGTAGAACTGGATCCCTGGAGAGAAATGGAACAGCCTCAGAGAATGCATGGTAGAGAAAGGTGTTCATTTCTTTGGGTTGTGCAGGCTGAGGGGGAAAGAGAGATGGAAATTCATATTTATTGTGAGGTTGGGAAATTTGAGAGCTAGTTAGCCAACTATTGTGTGTGTTTAGATTTGGCCTAGGACCCATCCTTGTGGATTCATAGCCATAGCTCGAGGGTGACCTGATGTTGATATTAAATGAACAACAATGTCTATGGTTGGGAGGAACGTCCTTGGTCTGTGTCCAGTTGGTGAATGTTTACTTAAAAGATAATTTCTCTTTGTGTTTTTTGTATAATGTTATTATGCATAGTGTATTTAATTATCTTTGAGATATGTATTTGTAATGTGCCTATCTATTGGTCATTTTTTGTGCATGGAACATTGCTTATGTATTTTATGTTGTAGCATGGATCTTGATTAATGCATATGGTTCTTTAATTCTTATTCTTAGATTACATGTTGTTAGAATTCGAGATCTATTCAGAGAACAAAGTCTTGGGACTGCAACGTGCCCCACCTACTGGTGGTTGGCTATGTTGCAGCTTGTTTAAGTGGAATAGCCCGACCTGTGGGTGGTTAGGTACATTATACTATGTGACCTTGATCACAATTATAACTTACACTTAGGAGCTTAGGTTTGATATTTTCTAATATAAGTACATCTTCTGCTTTGGTTTTGTTATTTCCTAAACTGACAGTGCCTTTTCCCAATATTTTGGCTGACATATTATATCCAAAGGTTACTTTTCATTTTCCTTTCTTATTTAACTTGAGAAATTTTCTTTGATCTCCAGTCATGTGTTTGAAACATCCATTGTCTATATACCATTGACATCCTTAGTTTCTCTCATATAGGGATACATTGCATTATGTTTTCTCTTTATTCCATACTTTTTTATTATAATTTGGGAATATTTATCTTTTTGTCACATTTTGATAATCTACATTCACTAGATTTATGACCATAGTTGTTGAATTTGTAACATTTAACATTGTAGTCTTGTAAGGGAGAGGATTTATAATTTCTTCTTTCTGCATTATCCTTATGATGTTCATGTCTTTGGACATTTCTTGAATTGTACTTTCTATAAGCTTTACAATGTATCGCTTTATGTCCAAAATTTTTGCAGGAATATCAATAACCAAGGAAGATATATTTATTTATGTTAGATGGATTCCTTCTGATGATTTCATTCTTCTCATCACCTTTTTTCTGTAGTAGGAAGTGAAGATTTCTATTTATTTGGGATAGTTTTCAATGGTTTTTTTCTTGTCTTTTTTTCTATTCTTCTTATGGGGTTCTTAAGAACATCTGCATAGTTGATTTTGCCATTTTCTTGTTCTGTAGAGGGATTACATATCAGTCCTATCTTATCATTTGATGATCTCTGACTGCTAATAATGTTATTCATGATTTTTGTGTGTTTTTTAAACTTAGACTGAATATCTTCTTTTTCTAGTTTCCCTTTTAGTTGAGCTATTTCATCCTCCAATATACTACATATTTGTTGTTTTTCATTGAGTTATTTATTCAATATTTCTTCTTGTATTTTGGTTTCTTGGAGTTGAGTTTTTAACTTAATAATCAATTGTTGTGACTCACTAATGGTTTTGGAAACTTCCTTTTCTCTTGATTTAATAGCTTCTTCAATCTCTAGAAGTTGTTCCCTTAGTAACTTGTTTTGTGTTTTAGATTTTCATAGTTATTCAATTGCACAAATGAATTCTTCCTCGAGGTTCACTTCTTCTTCATCTGCTGAATGATTATCATTTTGTGTTTTTATTCCCATAAATAGAAGCTTTGGCTCATCTTCTTCACTTTCTCTGGATGAGCTATTGTCTTCTTGGGTAAAGAACATTTTCTTCTTCTTGTAGAACTTTTTTTTATCTTTTATTTTTCTTTTCTTCTCATCTTTGAAGGTTTTTTCATCATCACTTTCCTCCTACTTAGGATAGGGACATTTATTGGCAAAGTGCCCAATTTTTCCACAATTGAAATATATTAGAGGAATCTTTCCTTTGTATTTCCTAGTCCCTTTCTTGAGTTTTTTTATGAAGTTGGAAATTTCTTCATCAGATATATCCAATAACTCATCATTGTCCTTTTTCTCCTGTCTCATATTTTTTTTAGATGCTTTAAATGTTGTTTCTCCTTTTGATGGTTTTTCACTCCCTGTTCTCATCTCATATGATGTAAAAATTTCATGAAGTTGATCTACTGTGATTTTGTCAACTTCTGAACTATCTTCAATTGTGGAGATCTTGGCATCATATATCATAGGTAATGACCTTAAGATATTTGGTACAGCAGGTTTATTGGTAAGTTCTTCTCTTGCTACTCTAATTGAATTAACTACCTCGTCTACCCTATGAAAGTATTCAACAATGTTCTCTTCTTTCATTTTCAAATTTTCAAACTGAGCTCTATAGTTTTGTAGTTTGTCTTCCATGAATTTTCTATTACCTTCATATACAACCTCCAATTTGTCCTAGATTTTGTCAGCTGAATTACAATGCATTACCTTCACACGTATAGAATTTTTCAATCCTCCTAGAATGGCATTAACAACTCTTGAGTTGTCATTGAGAATCTTCTTTCTTGCAGTATATGTGGGTGGAGTAGTTGGTGCAGTGTAACCATCTACAACAGATTGCCAGACATCAAAACCAAGAGCCAACATGTAGCTTTTAATTCTTATTTTCTAGATAACATAACCACCTCCATTAAAAAATGGTTCTTTGTTGGAAGATATTCCCTCTTCCTGATCCATTTCAGGATCTACCTTCCAGTTACTAGATTGTGCTAAAGGAACTCACTCTGATACCAATTGTTGGAAATTCTGAGGAGGGGGTGAATCAATATTACCCATTTTCAAACAATTAGTCATGTATTTGTTTATTTTATTAATCACCACAAAGATCAACAATGACTTGTATATAAAATCAATTACATAAATATAATTAACAAGAATTACAAGATTTTATAAAGAATAATCTGAGATAGTGAAGGACACCAATACTTTTTAGAGCACCAACTCTAGGATACACAAATCCCCTTATTGAGTGCACCAACCCTAGGAAGAATCAACTCCCTTGTTTTAGGGCACCAACCCTAGGAAGAACCAACTCCCTTGTCTTTAGGGCACCAACCCTAGGAAGCACCAACTCCCTTGTCTTTAAGGCACCAGCCCTAGGAAGCACCAACTCCCTTTTATCCACACTTTACTTAGTGAAGAATGTGAATCCTTCCTTCCTCCTCCCTTCCACCCTCATTTCATAAACATCATTAGTTCTTCTTATTTGGACTCTTCTTATGTTTTTGGTCTTTGATCTGGACCGCAAAACACTTCTTCTTCACTGCTCTTTATTACTTATATAGTCTTCATGTTGGTGTGAGCATCGAAGAATTGTGTCCCTTTGTTTGGACCATTTCACCTCTTCAATTAAATTAACAGTAATAGCATTTGTATTTTAATTTAGAATTAACAACTCCCTCTATTTTATTCACCCATTTAACATGAAAGATTTTCAATTTAGTAAGAGGGATTTTTCATAAATCGATCACAAGTATGGATCGATTTATTTTAATTCGATCTCATGCCTTTTTATTTTATTATTAAGATTATATTGCATCCCTAGTTCTCCAACATATCATATTTGAGATTTTTAATTATCTTTCTAATGCACTGGATGTATTTGATCACATAAATCAATTAGGACAGAATACATATCATGTATGGTTCAAAGTTTCCTTCTAACAGAGGAAAAGTTCTTCCTTTGTATGTTAAATTCTCACAAATACACTTTCAGGACCTTTATTCCATATGACCATAGGCGGTGTCTAAGAACTAATCCAAATGAGTGCTTAATCACTTATCAAGATTGACGGTGACATTTTATTTGCATGTTTGAGATGGATGATTCTCGTTCATTTCAAAACTTTGGCATTTCAGGACTCAAGCCATTGCAATATTCCAACTCTTCTGGAGAAAATTCTACCAAAGGGTGTATCAACACTCCCTCCTTGATAAAATTCATATTTCTAGGAGCTGGGACCGTAGACTTAGGCAAAATGGAGCTCCTTCTCTCTAAGTATTTGACTATTCATGAATTTGGCCTTCATCACTTTGGGTAGTTTTTCTGGTAGGAGAAGATGGATATCCCCGAAGGATGTACTCTCAGAGTGACATTTCTTTTTGACTTCACTGTTGACATGGTACTAGTTGAGTGGATGCCACGTGTCACCCTGACTTGTGATTTTTATGGTTCTTATGTGCCACATTGACCTTGAGACTTGTCACCATTTGATTGGGCCACGTTTCATATTTGTATTTTTCCACATGTATTACTTGGTGACTTCGATATTTCATGGCTTCAGGGGTTTTGGAACTTTTGTATTATCCTTCGATTATTTCCAAAGTGTCAAATAGATCTACCACCATAGATTTTCAACTTATCTTGATCCTATGGCCTTCATTTATTCCAGAACTTCGAGGTTCGAGAGTTCTTGGTTTATGTGAGTTGTTTATCATCAGAGTAGGTCAAGGTTGGATTTTATCACCTTCTTCCTTGGCATTCTCTGAATAGATCAATGATTGACAGAATTTTCCATTCTTCCTCTGATCCAACGATCGATGGGAATTTGTGAATTTAGGGCTTTGAACTTCGAGAATTTTTACCTGTTCTAGACTCCTTTTCATCAGAGTGGTCAGTGTCATAGTTGACTGAAGTTCATGACTTTAGGGATTCGGCCTTCAGGCAAATTCACTTGTTTTAGACTCCTTTTCATCAGAGTGGTCAATGTCGGAGTTGACCAGAGTTCATGACTTTAGGGCTCCGAACTTCGGATAAATTCACATGTTCTAGACTCCTTTTCACTGGAGTGGTCAACGTCGGAGTTGACTAGAGTTCATGACTCTAGGGCTTCGACCTTTGGGTAAATTCACATGTTCTAGACTCCTTTTCACTGGAGGGGCCAACGTCGGAGTTGAACACCTAATCCAACAGCTCATGTTTCTCCTGAGGAGATCGTATATCAATGGTTTGCATGAGTTCTTTTAATATGATACTCTGATATATTTTGGCTTACACTGTCCTTCCACTAAAATTGATTAGATGGTTGAGAATTCATCCGAAGTCTCTCCTTGATCTAATAGCTGGCGAGATCATACGAATCTCCTGCTTCATATATGATGGTTGAGATTTAATCCTTATCCACCTCTGACTTCACCTCGATCTAATGATCTTGAATTGTCCCGAAATAACAATGAATGACTCCTATGCATCATCTCTTCTGAGTTTTGATTAATGTTCTTCCTTCTGAAGTTTGGGTTTGTATTGGATTCTTCTACACCCTGTTGAAATCAATGACAATATCATACCACTATGTCCAACAAATATGTTTTTGATTTGGATATTCCCAAGATCCATAGAAGCATGAGCTAAAGGAAATTACCCATAAAGACCACCGAGTATGTTATTTTTATTGAGAATATTGATTTTTCTCTTTATATCTCAAACCATGTGAAAACAATGAAAGAGTGGGATGTTAGAGCATAATCCCTAATGCATAATTTTGATGATAATAAAAAATATGTTACCTTCACCCTAGATTTCTTTAGAATCTCTCCATATTCAATAATGTCATTAAAAGCATTAATTCTACAAAGAATGTGTCTCGTTGATCATGGGATTCATATGAGGTAGGGGAGAAGAGATCTATGGGGCATTCTCAAAATATTTGTGAATGGCACACTGATGTCAATGTTGCTAGAAACAAGAACAATAAATTCAAACAGTATAATAGATAAAGATGCATGGAATTGAGAAAATGGGAATGATCAGTTTGGAGAACAAAGGAGTGAGGATTTGATGATGCTATAAATTGAATGAATATAATCACAATTCTCATTGTTGTAATATCAATTTCAAGTTTTTTTATGTTGACAAGATTCATTTTGTGCAAGTTCATATCTAAACTTAATCAAGATAATACAAGTTAGAAAATGTTACCAAGATTAATAGAGTTTTTAATCCCAAACATAATCATTAAATAGTTTTACGTGAAATAAAGAAAATATATGCATTATCTTTATGATGAGTTGGACCAAACTTGTACAAGATTGATGGATTGTTGAGATATTTGCATTCAATTCTTAGTTATGTGTTTTGTTCATGTTATCTATTGTATTAGTGAGGATTCCATGAATTACATACTAAATGGTTGAGAGGCTTGCCAATATGCTAAAATAATAATCATATTTAAATACCAAAGGTATAACCATGTCATAAATTTTAATAGACAAACACATAGCATTATGAATGCAATAAAATAACTATGAATCAACATGTTCGATAATATTAGTGAGATGGAATATGTGAGCATGAAAAAATAGAGATGACCTGATTTCCCTAAGTTTTCTCAATATCTATTGTTTTCTCTTCAAAATTGACATTCAGCAACTCATTTGTAAATAATATTACTAATAAGCTCCCATTGTTATTACAATTTACATCCATAACCTATGACTAATTGTTTTTTCTTTTTTATGGAGCCAAGAGTGGAGACAAATATAACAAAGGAAATGGCATTATGACAAGTGTTGGAGGAAATTTTAACAAAGAAAATGACATTACGATGAGTGTGAGAGTGAAAAATATCAAGTATGTAAACTAAATGCAATGTCAATTCCCATATTCAAGATAAGAATCGACAATTCTCATAAAACATGAATTCGAGTGGGGGTTCACAAAGAAATGGTGTCTAAGCTTCTTTGGGAAGCTTTCACTAAGTGACACATAAAATAGTGCATACACCAATACTATAGTAGGATATCTATCTAGGTGTTAGCTATGTGATAGATTTAATGTTGTGGAAAATTACACCATGGAAGGGTACACTGTATCTAGGAATATATAAGAGCTAACTAGAATAGAGATTATTTTATTCTCTATATGCCAAAGGAAAGTATTATGTGATGAACCAATGCTAATTATTCAATCAAACATTGGAAGTGAGGAAAATGATGGGTTATTGAAAATCTTACCCTTCTTTTGTCTTTTTATGATACTTATTATCCTTCATAATTAATAAGTGATTTCAAAAATTTACATTTTTAAAGAATGTTTTTGAATTACCCTTCTAAGAAGAATTTTGACCTTTTAAAAATACTAAAAAATATTCATTTCCATCATTGAGTCCCATTCTTTGGCACATGGTAAACACTCAAACATAAAAACTTGAATCATTTGCGACATTGAAAAGCATTCCAAAAGCAAGGAATGTTAAATTCTTATCGTTGTTTTCATTTCATGTAGATTATACAAGTACTATGATGAATGGTTCATCACGATATTTCATCATGCATGTATTACCCTGATTCAAAATGGACACATGTTAATGTCCAATGGGAGAAAAAATAAATGAATAATGATGTTTGAGAAGGTATGTTAGGGAAAGTGGAAGAATAATTAAACGTGGAAGGATTAATGAAGTGGTAATATGTAGTAAGATTAAAAGAACAAGAGATGTTTTATTTTTTAATGCTTGTTCCTTTAATGCTCATAAAATGAGAATAAATAAGGTTGCATAGTAGCATTACATGCCTCCCATTGCCTAGGTAAGTTTTATTAGATGTAAAGTAATCTATAAGATATGCCCATAGTATATTGTGGCTAAGACATATCAACACTTGTTTCTTAAGACTTGTCAACATGTGTCTACAAAACTATTGCATGGAACAATCTGTTGGTTGTGGAGCCTGATTATCTTCCTAATTCAGAGGTCCTTGCTTTCAGCCGTGTTTATACCCCATGAAGTACTTACACTCTAGAAGTATGTAAACTCTTCCACGCGGGGGAGTGCAGAGGGGGGGTACCCCCTCTACGGGGTCCCGGGGGGCTATCCCCCCCAGCTAGGGTGTATGGAGGCAAGCAGGCCCCCAACAGGGGTTCAGGGGTAGCGTCCCTCGATGGGGGTTCGAGGGTGAATCCCCCAAAGGAAAATTTTCCTTGTAAATGTATATTGTAATTTCATTGTAAATCTGGACCTTTCATTATAAGGTCGTCGATCTAACAGTAGAGATTATGTTAGGGTTTTTTTCCCTAGAAGACAACCCTGTTTTATGAGGGAAATGTATTGTGGCTATGGATGATGGTGAATATTTTATTCTGAGATAGGAGACTTTGAGAGAAAGAAGAGGAAGTTACAGCGGGTTTGTTGTAGGTTGTATCCCTTCATATGCTGGATAATAATAAAGGAAGGACCTAGCAATTTCTCTGGTGGACATAGCCCACTCTGGGTGAACCACGTAAATCTATGTCTCTATTGTATTGTGTATCTTCTATGTTTTGTTTCTGCATTTGTTTTATTTTATTGCTCCATGGTCCTATTTTTCTAACAACTAGTATCAGAGCGAAAGGTAACTCGCAAGAAAAGAGGGTTCTTGGCTCGAGTGGGAGCAATGTCGGAATATGGAAAGTTTAGGGTCGAGAAATTTAATGGCCAAAACTACCAGTTATGGAAGATGCATATGGAAGATTATTTATATCAGAAGGATCTATTCCTACCATTGGGCGGAATAGCAAAGAAGCCGACAGCCATGAAGGATGAAGAATGGGATATTCTTGATAGAAAATCTCTAGGAACGATACGGCTAAGCCTGGCAGTGTCAGTGGCTTTCAATATTTCGAAAGAAAATACAACAAAGGGTTTGATGGACGCATTGGCCAAATTGTATGAAAAACCCTTAGCATCCAATAAGGTATTTCTAATGAAGAGATTATTTAATATGAAGATGTCAAAAGGTGGGTCTATTGCAGATCATTTAAATGAATTTAATACGATTACTAATCAACTAAGTTCTGTAAAAGTGGACTTTGATGATGAGGTCAGGGCTCTTCTAATCTTGTGCTCATTACCAGAAAGCTGGAACAGCTTGGTCATGGCTGTAAGTAACTCTATCTAATCTGGTTCAAATACTTTAAAATTTGATGATGTTGTTGGTGTTATCCTTAGTGAGGAAATGTGATGGAAAAGCACAGCTGAGACATTAAGTAATGTGTTGAACATGGAGAATAGGGGAAGACAAAAGGATAAAGGAAAGGGCTCAAGGAACTGCGGGAATTCTAGGAAGGGAAAATCCAAATATAGACTTGGAAATATAGAGTGTTGGAATTGTGGGAAGAAAGGACATCTAAAGAAAGATTGAAAAGCTCCAAAGAAACAAAGAGATGGAGAACATGAGAGAAATTAGGAAGCAAATGTAACAGGTGATGTGTTACAAGATGCTTTGATTCTTTTTGTAGATAATATTTATGAGTCTTGGGTAGTAGATTCAGGAGCTTCATTTCA
>JZKD02S0966471.1:126236-137750 GCA_000966675.3 Picea glauca
TATATATATATATATATATATATATATATATTAAAGATTAGCATATTTAAGCTTTTCAATATTTTTAAAATATAAGCTCTGGATGAACATTTAAGGATCATGACATGTTCAATTTTTATTTTTATTTTCTATTTTTCTATAACCAATAGCCGAGTTGGTATAGCATGCAATACTTGACTCGGTACAACCAATACCCATTCACCGCAATCCAACTCTGCATTTCATTGATTTGGCCTGGTTACTTGCATTTCATCGGGTATAGAAAGGAGCAACAAAACATGCAAAAATTAAATTATTTAATTATTTAATCAATTTCTAGAAAAAAAAAAAATTGGACTTTGCAATAAGATATTAAATTCAACAGCTAATCAAATATGAAATAAATGATTTTAAATATTTAGAAAAAATAAAAAATAGTTTCAAATGTATAATTTGTATAACTTTGTAAGAGATGCATAAATTTATGATCAAACAAAAATGAATGCGTAGTCAAAGGCATATTGAATGCTATATATCTTGAAACAAATGATTTTAAATATTTAAAAAAAAAAAAATAGTTTCTAATATACAACTTGTATTACTTTGTAAGAGATGCATAAATTTATGATCAAGTAGAAACTAATGCGTATTCAAAGGCATATCGAATGCTAAATATCTTGGGGTGGTAGGTATAACAAGTGTTGCATGGCAGCGTAGTCCCTGTCGGGTTGAATTGGGAATAAATGCAAATGGATGGGGTAAAAGTAGTGGGGGCAAATGGAAGTTGCAGTGCAGATGTGGAAAGAAGCATGAAGGATAGGTGGAAATCATGCCAGATATGACACATTCCCTTTAGAGTTCGGTTTATTTTGTGAAACTATATAATCCATCTTGCTATGTACGAAATGTCCATTTTTTCCAGTTTTGTTTGTTCAATGTTTTATCTGTTTAGTGTATATTTTGAAATGGTTAGAGTAAAGTAAAATTTCCATAGAGCTATATGCGTATGTGTCAAGAGAAAAAAAGTTATATGCATAGCAATAGAAAAAGATATGCATGAGAAAAAGATAATTAAAAATAAATAAAGACAATTTTTTTTATGTTCAACATAGTTGAAGATAAAAATTTAGGAGCATATAAATATAAAAGGAGATAAAAAATAGTGTTATTTGGAATATATCCAAAAATGAAAGTGAGATACATATTTATGAAAATTTAAATGCGTTTGTCATATAGACTGACATTGGGGCTCCCGCAGAACCAACAGAAAAAGATATGAATGAGAAAAAGACAATTCAAATAAATTAAACAGAATGTCTTGACATTTAGCATAGTTGAAGATAAAAATTTAGGAGCACATAAATATAAAAGGAGATAAAAAATAGTTTTATTTGGAATATATAAAAAATAATAGTTTGTTACATATTCCTAGAAATTTAAATGTGTTTGTAATATCTGTGATTGGGGCTCCCACGGACCATAAGAGGAATATGTACAAGAAATAGGATTGTGGAAAGAAGAAGTGGGCAACAGTAAAGTGTAATACCTAAAAAGAAGAAATAGGAAGGTATCGGTCTTTCGCTAGAGATTTCTATTAAGAAAAGATGGAATAACTAGATTGATAAACAAAGAAGGATGTCATCAGTAAAGACTTACAACTATGGTACATATGAGCATTTTTTCTATTTGCTTGTTGATGCCTCTTCTTGTTGCCTTTCGTCGGTGACCTTCTTCAACTCTGTTTCAACGAATTCTTCAATGTGGTCTTTCAAGGGGGCAATGTTGATCTCATTTCGAATTTTTATGCTGAAAAGTTTTGTTTATAATTCGCTTAGATCAATAAAAAGATTACTCAGAGCCTGATGAATGTTTATATTCTGTACTAAATAGCTGACTAGCCAGTTGTCCACATGATCGTCACCATATTCAAGAATCTTGTAAAATTTGTCCAAAGACAACGCCTTTAAATTACGAACTTGTTTATAGAAATCTTGTTTGGTTAACCTCAACGAGTTGACAATTAAGTTGGGATCTTGGAAATCATTGGTCCTTCCAGATAAGTTTATTTTGGTCAACTTTGTGAATAATGTTTCTTTCATTGATATTGCTTGCTCACATGATTGGACAATGAGATACAGGTTCTTCACCTTCTCTTTTAAGCATGCTTCTAATTGAGTCATCCAGATTTTGGAGGGGATATCATGTTGTCTTCTTTTTGTGTCTGCCATATTGTTGACATGAAAGGAAAAAGGGATGACTATGTTCGAGCAAGTTATTTGTCTTCGTTCCTAGGGAATCTATAGATTGCGATGTTTCCTAGGCATCAGTAATCAGTTCCATTCTTTTCTTTATATTTTTATCCACATCTCCTCTACATGATGTGAGGAAGCTGGAGGATATTTTTAACTCTGCTGCAGGGGTGGCGGGTATGGCAATTGTCAAAGGACTGGAAATCAATGGCATAGGAATCAAAGCTTCCTCTAATTCCTTGATCTGGTCCTTTAGTCTGGCATTTTTAGCCTTAATTACTCCAATGGAATCATCAAGAGCATCTCTGGTTGCTCTTTGAAGTCCAGAGATTTGGGAGGGTTGCATGCTTGCAAGGTCAAATTCTAAATGATATTTTTGTTTCTTATTCTTTACATCTCTCTTTTCAATAATTAATTTTTTATATTTGCTTTCAAAAACAACACTCTAGAATAGGAAGGATTCATCTTTGTCAAAAATTTCGGTACCAACTATGTCCATTGGCCCACTATGTTGAATCACATCTCCCAACTCAACAAGGTTATAGAATATGCTATACAGATCAGTGTCAAGTTCCATGTTTTGACTTTCAATTTTGGGTTCTTCTGCCTCCCTTACAATTTGTTTTCTTTTCTTCTCCATGGGAATCTTGTGAGAACTATCAATTTTAGGATGAACCTCTTTCGTTCGAAGAAGTTTCGGTTGCTTTGTTATTGTGGTAGGTCGTTGGAGTGATGCTTTTTTACTGTGGTAGTTCTGGTCCTCACACCCAAATATGTTCAATGTATCTCCACAAAATCGTTGTTGAGTTGGTGCTATTAGTTTACGAGGACGTCCATTTTCTCCAAACGATGCTTGAAATGAACAAAACAGGATAATATAACCCCATCGGAAATGTTGGTTCAATGCATGTGAATGGAAAATCTCCTCGAGCTCTTCACTCATTAATGAAAATCTCTATGTGTGTTGGATGATGAGTTGTTAGAAGTAAAGATTAATTATTGCATACTTAGATGTACGAAGGTGGCGGTTACGGGGAAGAACAATTAAGGATTGTAGGTTTCGTGAATGAGCCAAGCTGAGGACGTGCAAACGACATTCCATGGTATTTGAAATTAATACTCGGAAGGGATAACAAAACCCTCTCCAAAGCTTGGTTTAATGCGTATTAATGGCAGTTGTTCTCGAGACTTTCACCCATCAATGAAAATTTACATAGTTCCAACATGATGAGATATTATCATTAAAGATTACTAATTGCATATTTAGAAACACGACATTTATATATATACATATAAACCTTTTTTTATTATAAATAGGTGTGAAGGTGATGGAAACGGGGAAGAGAAAGCAAGGAATGGCCAAGTATGAAAAGAAGTTGGACGGGCCTCAAATTAGGTTTACAGGAGATAATGAGGAGAGGTGAGTGTCCAACGGTGAAATTGCATGAGCCATAATTTTTTACTGCAAAACGCGTAAAACGAAAGAGGGCATGATGGTGCAGTTCAGTGGATCGTTTTTATATTTGTGGAATTACGGGAAAGTGGATAAGTATGGAATAGGGAAACGGTCGTTCAAGCTCATTTTCAGAATTAGGGTTTGAAGATTTCATGAACAGGACAACCCGAGGTCCCGCAAATGACATTCCATGTTGTTTGAAATCAACACTCGGAAACAATAATATAACCTTCCAGAAATCTTGGTTTAATGTGTATTAATGGGAGATCTCTGCAAATCTTGGTTGCTTTCCGAAGGGATTTGATCTGAAAATGGAAGATACTTGTTTAAGGGTGCAAGGTATCCATTTTCCATAATTCAAAATGTGAGTTATACACTCCAATGTGACCTCTGAAAATGTGAGAACTTACTATTTCATATACAGAGATAGACTGTAGGAGCATTTACCGGACATGTCACCTCTAAAGAGAGGATGAATTCCAGAGGCTACCTGGCCCTTTACAGGCTCTGCCTAAAGAAATAATAAGTAAGCACTTAGAAGTCTTTCCCATACACTTGCTTCATGTGTTTAAAATGTGCAATAGGTTTAGGTATTAAGTTCTTGGTTTTTCTTTGCAAAGTTCATGTGTGAGGAAAGGTTCTTTGACATGATTAAATATGTGTTATAAACCAAAACACAGCATTATATAATGCAGAAAATAACACATCAAAATCACAACACCCAAGATGATAAAGCAGTTCACCCACTTCAGGCTACATCTGCTGGACCAAACCTTCCAAACTAGGCTTGTCCTCTTGTATTAAAAATGCTCCAAATGATAATACAAGAATATAAATGTCTCAAAAGACAGAACTAACTGTAAATACAGAATCAGAAGATAGGAATTAGCTGAACATGCTCTTTCCCAATCACTAGACAGTGAAAATGTACCTTATACAGTACTTTCCCCAAATGGCCCTGGTGGCCCTTTAATCTTGAATGGAGAATTTCATGGTGAAGATGACCTCCAATGGTTCTGAAACCTCTTCCATCAGATTCAGAAGGTCGAAAATAGCCAACCTAGGCTTTTGAATCACCAAAAATGGCTGAAAATAGCCTCCCAACAGCTCCAGCACTGAAATGGCCCTATTGGCCCTGAAAGATTCCCTGAAGCAAACTCACCTATAAATCACCTCCAATGGCTCTGAAACCTGCTCCAATGGCTCCAGAAGGTCGAAGAGACCCAAAATCCATCCAAATTTCGTGAAGAATGGTTTTCCCTAGCTCCAGTTATGCCAAAAACAAACTCCCCTTCTTTTTCTCAACAAAACTCCACTAAAATTGGAGTAGCGGGGGTTAATCTTCTAAAAATAGCAAAAATCCAAAAATTGGCGGACTCCCGCTCCAAAAAAAACGCGCCAACCTCCATTTGTAATGGTCACATGTGAACGGTTTCATAACCGTGTTTAAAATGTTAATACCGCGCTCCATTTCCCATTGCAATGGTCATATGAGGTTCAATATGACCGTGGGTCATGTTACAATTACCGCCCGCGCCGTTTTAAAGTTTGGTCACATGTAACGGTTATATAAAATATAACCGTGTATATAATAACACAAAACCTGCGCAACATATTTTGATAAAGGACTTGGTCATATGTGAATGGAATGTGACCGCGGGCTGCAATTACACTCCCGCGCATATATATATGGCAATGGACATATGGGTTGGCCGATGAAACCTCGGGTCGGGGCTAAGCCCTGGCCCGACCCCCCGCCACCAATACAAAACGTTCAGTTTAAATATAAACAAGTCCGTATAACTATTAAGAACCAAAGGGCGGTGGTGTGGTTAGTGCAAAATTCTGAAGTCGTAGCATGGTGGGAGATCGGGGGTTCGAACCCCGCGGCCTCCGAACAATTTTAACAAACCAAACAATTACCAACAACCTATAAATGGGCGCCACGTGGCAGCCCCTCATTGGGCCACGTGGCACCTTCCAACTTGCCACAAATGTGCCACGTCGCCATGCAATTCGCTCGTTGACAACCAATAAGAATCTGCCACGTCATCAATGCCATGCAGACTGTACGCTCGCCACATCATCCTAGCCACATAGGATGCTGACGTCACCCTGGTGCCACGTGTCACCCATCCAGTGGTGACACGTGTCACCTTCCAATTGGTCAAAATGCATGCCAAAAAGCCCATAAATGCGTGACATGTGTCATGCCCTGGAGCCGCCACGTGTCCTGTACAGATGGCCATGTCATCTGTACGTCTGCCACATCAGCACTATACGGCCCTGCCACGTGGCAGTACGGCCTGCCCAGTCAACACCTTTTTTTATCTGTTTGGCTCGGCGAACATACCTCGATAACTTCTCCATACGGACTCCGTTTGCGAAAATAAATATACTGTCGGAATCAGAAGAACGAGACGGACGCAATGGCACCATTTTCGTTGCATTCCGAGCACTTTGAAAATTGAGCATTTTTTAGACCCCTGGTCCAGATTCTGATCAGTAGGACCAAACAAGTTAACTTAGTTTTTTTTATTATAAATAAGACTCTTTTATTATAAACAAGTGAAAACAAGGAATGGAAAAACATGAAAAGCGGTCGCACAGTTTTCAAAATACAGGGAATTCCGAGTAGATGTGAGGGCCAACGATCAAATTGTATGTTTCGAAAATTTTAACTACAAAATGCGTAAAAGGGAAGAGTGCAAGGAATTAATGGGGAAGCATGAAAAGTGGTCGGATGGGTTTCAAAATAGTGTTAAACGGGATTGTTACTAGAGGTGAAGGTTGACGTTCAAATTGTATGTATCAAAAATTTTTGATTGCAAAATGCGTAAAAGGGAAGAGTGTATGGTGGGGAGGCCCAGCAGCTGCTTTGTATAATTATGGAATTTCAGGTGTTGTTTTCATGTCATGGAACAATGGAAGGGCAATATTTAGTCTGTGTATCTAGGAACTGGCAATGGAAGAAGTGGCCAAGTATGGAATAGGGAAACGGTCGGTCAGACTTGGTTGGAAAGAAGTGCAAAGGTGGCGGGCATAGGAAATAGTGATTTGGAATTGGATATTTCATGAACCCGCCAACCTAGCGATCCACAAAAGATATTTGAAAAAATGGAAAAGTATGGGAAGTGGATGGAGGGGCTTCAAAAATGAGGTGAAAATAGTTTCACAGGAGACGTGGGGACCCAACAGTCAAACTGTAGCTCTCGAAACTTCTGAGTGCAAAGTGTGTAATTAGGAAGAGGGTATGATGTGATAGTTTGGTTGTAAATTTGTATATCGAGGAAGTCTGGGTTCTCTTTGGAGGTGACAAAACAATGGAAGTGCACCCTAGAACACGCTTGCTTGAGAATTCAAATCTGTAACAGATATCCCATTTCCTGGGAAGATCTTTTCTGCATGTTTCTAGAGAAGTTGTAAACTTATCGCATATACTTGGAAAGAAGTGTGAAGGTAGCTGGCACAGGAAAAAATTAATAGGAATTGGAAATTGTCTGAACCCTCCAACCCGACGATCCATGAAAAATATTCGAAGAAATGGCAGTGTGGAAAGTGGTCGGACAGTCTTCAAAATAGGCTGGTTGGGGTTACTGAGGAGACATGAGGCCCCGATGGTCAAATTGTATGTATCACAATTTTTTAGTGCAAAATTTCTAACACGGAAGAGACGATGTTTTCGGAGTTCAGAAGTGAATTTGTACATTGCAGAATACGGGGTGTTGTTTGCATCTCAAGGAATACTGGAACCGCAGTTCGCCTGTCCGGGAACCCACAAGCAAAAAATGGGCAAGTTTAGAATAAATTGGATAAATATGCAAATGAATGTTTCTTTTTCGAACTCGTGATGTGATGATGATGATTTGTCAATTGGCCACCTCAGAAACCCCTGACCACAGGAACGTGGAAAATTATAGAACCATAAATGCATAATAGACGGGAAGAAAAAAAGGAAAAAATAGGAAAGCTTAGAAGATGAAAAAGAAAGGGAGAGAAGAACTTTATTGCTCACACACCAACACCTACTCATAACTATGAACCCATAAAAAGACATTAACAATGGGAAAACATTGTCAGCTATGAAATATAGTTGGAACCCGACAAAATCTAGTTCATACCATAAGAGATGTAATTTCCATCCATCTTAATAATATTTTTTGGGGAGCCAACTATGACACCATGTAACAACAGATGCAACCGCAGATGCATCACCCCAACATTGAAAAGTTTACGAAAACAAGAGAAACCAAAAAATAACAACCCAATTAAGAAGCACCAAAAGGCCCAACTACAGCTGCAGGACCTGAACACTACACAAGTACCAACCAACTGACCAGTAAACTCACTGCACACAATATTGTATCCAAAAACACGGAGGAAAACTTATTCTGACACATCTG
The DNA here is from genome assembly GCA_000966675.3 of Picea glauca. Classification (NCBI taxonomy): domain Eukaryota; kingdom Viridiplantae; phylum Streptophyta; class Pinopsida; order Pinales; family Pinaceae; genus Picea; species Picea glauca. Next base: position 134,324 of record JZKD02S0966471.1, read on the forward strand.
TTAACCAAATATTTTAGGCTATGAGACTTGTCAGGTAAAATTCAAAGCTGGAAGGACTATCCAAAGGCATTCCTTTGTGCAATCAACTAAGAAAAGTGTGGTTTTCCCGCTTGTTATTTTTCAATATTGGGAACCATTAAATTCCTCTTGTAGTCCATCTTTAAATTATAGCTAGTATATTGATATTTGTAATAGACATCTCGTTACCTAGCAGGATATTTTGTGCATGTTTCTGGAGAAATTCTCTACGGACAATTACTATGACTGGTGCCTAGAGGCATGGTGAGTTGTTAGGATTACAACTTAGTTATTTCATAGTTTGAAAGAAGTGTGAACATGGCAGACACAGGAAACAACAATTAGGAACTGGAGGCGCGAAAGAGATTCCAAGAAAGGACTAAGTATGGAAAGTGGGTGGACGAAGTTGAAAATTTGGACACAATAGCTACCCAAGAGACATGAGGACCTGAAGGACAAATTGTAGGTAATTTGTGTATCACAGAAGTCCTGGTGTTGTTTGCAAGTCACAAAAAAATGGAAGTGCAATGTAGAGTGTGCGTGTTCCGAAATCTGCGATATGAAAAGTTGCTAGGTATGGAATGGGAAGTGGTCAGTCAAATGGAAAAAGAGATTCAAACAAATGGAGAAGTATTGAAAGTGGGTGTATGATCTTGAAAATCAAGTGACAATAGTTCCACAGGAGACATGAGGACCCGACGGTCAAATTGCAAGTCTTGAAACTTTTGAGAGCAAATTGTCTAATAGGGCAGAGGGTATGATGTGAGAATCTGGTTGTAAATTTGTATATAGCATAAGTCTGGGTGCTCTTTGGAGGTCATGCAACAATGGAAGTGAAATATAGAGTACACGTGCCCCTAAATCCGCTATCGGAAATGTTCCTAGGTATGGAATGGGGAAACGAGCGGTTGGAATCAAAGGAGACGTGAGGACCCCACGATCAAATTGTAGGTCTTGAAACTTTTTAGAGCAATTTGTTTGATAGGGCAGAGGGTATGATGTGAGAGTCTAGTTGTAAATTTGTATATTGCAGAAGTCTGGGTGCTCTTTGGACGTCACTAAACAATGGAAATGCAGTCTAGAGCACATGTCCCCCTGAATCCGCGATCGGAAATGTGGCTAGGTATGGAATGGGGAAGCGGGTGGTCAGAGTCACGATATAAAATCACGAGTGAAAATTTGAATTCATGCATCCGCCAACCCATGCAGCTATATATTTTCAGTAAAACAACCAAGTAATAAGGAGAAAGTAAAGGGAAAAGAGAAACGGGAATTTCGTTAAGTATAGAAGACGAAAATAAGGGCTAGTAGATTCAAATCTGTAATAAATATTTTGTTTACTGGGAAGATATTTTCTGTATGTTTTTTGGAGTTGTATACTTATTTCATATACTTTGAAAATCCCATTGCAAAACCATAATTTTCTAGTCCAATATTTATCCACTTAATCATTTTCTATTGTGCTTTTACCATTAAAACGGTTGTCAACAAATGCTTTGTTGAAGATTAGTTTTTATCACAACTTGTGGGGTTGATTATGCACTTGATACATTGTTGCATAGCTTTGACATATTAACTTGTCGAACACGGGGACCAGTCAACCCGCGGACAATCCAGGAGGAAGAGAAAGTTAGGTCCAATTTTAAAGGGATTTTGTTTATATATATTTAAAATGCATTCATATTAATGTATCTTAATAGATTATTTGTGATCCAAATGTAAACCATGTTCCAATTTGAATGTGTTAAGCCCTAATATTGGCTCATTACCCCTTAATTATGGAATATTATATTAGTAATGTTATTTTATTTATGTCATCTTTAGGCCATTAGTTGTAATTATACCTCCTAGTCTCTTATATATACCAAAGAGACATTTTCATTTTGAAGCATCTTGTACTTGAACATTTAAGTGGGGTAAAAGGATGTTTCCCCCTTGAAGAGGCTTATTATCTAAAATTATCTCTTTTTCAAGGCGTTGAGTCCTTTTTCTGAGGTTTTTATATGCTATATTGATATTTGGTTCTTAACATATGGTATCAGAGCTTAAGGTCTTAGGGTTTCACTGCTACATCTGAGACACCTTGGAATTTTCGCTATAACTTGTTTCCTAAAATGTTTCAAAAGGAACGGATTGGAAGATATTTAGTAGATGTATCAAGGTACGTTGGGATCAAAATTCAGCTCCTGAGACCTTATACTTTTGGAGATACAACCTGTACAAGATAGGGTTCTGGAATCATCTTGAGCTGAGTCATTGTGGAATTTTTGATATAAAAATTCTTCTGTAATGTTTCAGACCCTAAAATATGAATCGTATTCACATAAATCAGTAAGGTAATTGTGGTAAAAAAATCAGCTTCTGGTTCATCCTAAATTTGTAGATACACCCTGTGTAAGATAGGGTATCTGACTAGTCCTATTGACTACTCTCAAGAAGGTGTTCCAGGTAAAAAAATTATAACTTCTTCCTAAAGTATACAAATTGAGTGGGACTGGTTTCATTGGATCGTGGACAGTATGTAGTATTTATGGTGCAAGTTTCAGAATTTTATATCAATTATTTTGTGCGGCACATGCTATACAAGTGACATCTCCTAGAAAGGCCAAAAATCGACAAGTTGTGGGGAAGTTACCATAAATTCCACTTGGCACATCCAATTTTGATCAGACCTATGGAATTGCAGAGAAGAAATATCAGATAACTACATAAAATAAAGTTTCATACTCAGAAGGGCTGAAACTTTGTAGATACAATAGAAGAAAGATTGTCTAGTAGAACCACCTCAAAATATGTTAGAAAAATAGGACCGTGGAGCAATAAAATAAAACAAATGCAGAAATAAAAAATAGAAGATACACAATACAAGAGAGACATAGATTCACATGGTTCACCCAGTGGGGGCTACGTCCACCAGAGAAATTGCCAGGTCCTTTCTTTATTATTATCCAACAAAATGAATGGATACAACCTACAGCAAAACCCGTTGTAACTTCCTCTTCTTTCTCTCACAGTCTCTTCTCTCAGAATACAATACTCACCAACATACATAGATGCAATACATTTCCCTCATAAAAGAGGGTTACCTTCTAGGGAAAAAAACCCTAAAATAATCTCTATCGTTAGATCTGCAACCTTATAATCAACGGTCCAGATTTACAATGAAATTACAATATACTTTTACAAGGCAATTTTTTCTTCGGGGGCTTCACCCTCGAACCCCCACTGGGGGCCCGCTTGCCCCCATACCCCCCAGCCGGGGGGATAGCCCCCCCGGACCCCGTAGAGGGGATACGCCCCCTCTGTACTCCCCCGCGTGGAAGAGTGTACATACTTCTGGGGTGTAAATACTTCATGGGGTATAAACATGGTTGAAAGTAAAAGACCTCTAAATCGGGAAGATAATCAG
>JZKD02S0966471.1:189431-214871 GCA_000966675.3 Picea glauca
TTTTCACAGCTCTTTCTGTTTCTCCACCTGACCTTGGGCTAAGACCATGGGCCAAAACTAACCTCTCAAGGTGTTTCGGGATTTTTTCTTTTGGGGATTTTTACTCCCCCTACCTTCAAATTTCCTGGTGCCCAAACTCGTGAAACGACCCTCTATAGAATTTCAAGGATTCTCGAGTTCTCATTCCTCTTCCTCCAAAATCTCCGACACCAAATCCTGCAAAGTGCTCAAATACTGACACCTGTCCCTAGGGATCGATGGCCCAAATCTTATTTCATCAGATGGCCACGATCACTCGTCGCTCAATGACCACTTAAACTTGATTGGCCCCCACTTTCCAGCCCTGCTACCTTGTGACCGAGCGCAAGGATCGTGGGCCCAACCCAATGGCACTTTCACATTTCACATTTTGGTGATTTCTAATGCAATGGAAGAGTGACCCCCTATTGTAGAATCGTGATGGGGTGTAATAATGCACCACACATGTATTGCTTGAACAACCCAGATTGGCATGGTTATCACTTCAATGTGGGTCCACCGTGGCCATGTGCCCCTCGTCTTCATTGGCTCAGTCCTTTCAATAAAACCATGGGCTATGACCATGTTCTAGGCTCCTCGGGATTCACATTTTAGGGTGTAAGGCTGTGGGTGTTCTTGCTAACAGAAACACCGAAATGCTGACTCCCAAGGTCGCACAATCGACCGCCACCTGTCCCTCGCCTGGATCGGATGGCGCAAATTAAATCGTGACTTTGGCCATAAGGGATGATCCCTAGTGCTAAACCTTGGACAACTCTATGCCCCAGTTTACCTGATGACCGTCGATATACCTCGATGATAGATCCTCGCCGCTTAAACCAGTCTTTGGCCACTCGCTTGATCTTTGTCACTGGATTGAGTTGCTCGAGTGCTGAGTTTTTTTGCGTCCTGCGCTTGGGCGCTTCTTGTGCAAACCACAGACCTGGATACCCTTTTTCCCATGACAATAATTGGTGATAACAACGCCTAACCGGGAATCCACAGCCATAAAAGTGGCTAAGTAAAGAAACAAAAGTATTCGACCTAACTCGTGATGTCAAGATATATATGGATATGGAATTTGTGAGCCTACCATCTGGGAACCTGCTATCATAGAATGTGACTAATTATAGAAGAGAAAAAAATAAACGGATCCAATAACTTTATTCTTGATAGACGAACACTTTGTATGATAATTGCCAAGCGATAGAAATACATCGACTATGCGGCATGAGAGTTTGAGGCATGGAAGATCCATAGTGCCTAGCTAAGAACCAACTGGCATAAAATTTCCCAAGTATTGAAATGAATAGCAACCAGTCGGACTCATGATGCGAAGATATAGATGGATATTGAATTTCTGATTCCACAACCCTGGGAACTTGCAAGCATAGACATGCAACTATACTATGTATAGAAGCAAAAAAAGGATAATAGAGGGGAAGAAGAAAAGGGAAAAAGAGAAAAGTATAGAAGAGAAAACAAAAGGGAATAAATAACTTTATGTGTCACAGAATAACACTTGATCTTAAGTATGGAAAGGGAGGCTGGTCAGACGAAGTTATCATAGGCACAGTGAGGCTTGCAAGTTCGAGGATCTCGGGGTTGAATTGCAAATAACCCTAGTTTTGTGTACAAGATGTATATCTGAACACGAGGCATGGGAATTAGATAATGGATTCGGGGGAACCCGTGGCCATAAAATTTGCTAAGTGTCAAAACAGAATGCGGTCGGTTGGATGCGTAATGTGGAGATATAGACGAATGTATAATTTCTCACTCCTCCACCCCGGGAACCCGCGAGCATAAATATGCGACTAAGCATAGAACCAGAAATGGATAATATAGGGAAAGAAGAAAAGGGAAGAACACATAAGGATAGAATAGGAAAAATAAAGGGAGCAAGCAATACACAAAATATATGACTTGTAACATTTATATGCAATATTTCAGATGGAGTCATCGTAGGTAGAGTGAGGCCTGGGGGTTCGAGTCAGGGGTCGAATTGTAGATAACCGAAGTTTCGAGTGCTAGATGTATACAAAGAACATGGGGCATGAGAGTTTGATGGCAACAAGGTAAATATATATGCTTTGAAACATAGAAATATGATTTTTCAATATGTTTGATGTGTCTCTCATAATTAAAGTGCAATACCAATTGTATCATGATCAGACCAGTATGTGTTTAAGATAAAGAGGTCGTACTGAAAAATGGGCACATTTGACCATACATGGTCAATAAGTGTGTTCTATACATTCCTTGTGTTGTTCAAAAGAAAGCAGAAACTGTATTTTCACATGTACTTTTCCAATTCTTTTGTTCTGGCATTATTTTGTAACATGTCAATATTGAAGTCTCCTATAATGAAAATGTTTTCATTCAGATGAAAATGCTCCAATGCACTGGAAAGAACATTTAGTATGTTAGACAATGTTGCATGGGGAGCAGCATAGAGATTAAGTATTGTAATTTCTGATCCATTGAACAATATTTTTGCAAGCACCATCTCAACATTGGTTTCTTCGAAATGCATATGGTCCAAAATGCAATGGCATTTTACATGTTTAATGTAACTCGATATGCAACTATGATTTGGAAATTGTTTGTTTCTCATGGATAATTCCATGTATGTTTCTTGTAAGAACAGAATATCGGATTGCATTGTGTCATATTCATTGAGTATATCATCCATATGTGCATGTAAGTTGTGTGTGTTAAGTGAGAGAATTGATATAAATGAATTTGTTTGTATGGAATGGTAATCATACTCCAGATGCCACTTTGTGGTAGTCATGAGGCGTTGCATTTCAATATCAAATTTGTGTTTGACTTTGAAGTTATATTTTGTAATATGACTTAGAAAATACAAGGAGTCTATACTTTTGACACAGGACAGTGTTGTGTATACAAGTCCATGCATTCGAATTCCAGCAGGCTCAAATGCAACACTATCAAGTGTCAGTCCTTGCGATCTTTGGACTGTACGTGCACATGCAAGTTTAATTGGAAACTGTTTTCGAATATTCAGTCGACCTATCTTTGTTGATGTTGATACGGGTTTTTTTATTCACAAGATAGGTGTCCAATCGCTTGTAGTGTTTGAATTATATAGATAAGATAACTTGTTTGCTTGTTGGTAGCCTATATGCAGTTCATGGAACTTTATCCAAAGGACATCAAGTTTTTTTGTTTTGGTATAGCCTTTGAGTATCCCATCTGCGCCATTGACCAAGCCATCATGTGAATCATAGTTGTAGGCATATATTTCAACGAGCGTGTCTAGTTTCAAGACAAGTTGCAATGGTAAAGTGGTTGTATGCTCATGACGTGGAACATTTCCATGATTGACTTCTTCGAGGTCAATTGAATTGATGATGATATCATCACCAGACATGAGAGATAGCATGAACCTTTTATGCACTACAACATCCCTATTCGTGTACAACAGGTAAGGGAAGGTTGGGTCTGTTGGTGCAGGTCGCATGCACCTCGAATTGATATATTTTAAGTCATCATGTGTTTTCTTGTTTGTCCGCGTTATATTCAGAATTGCAATAAATGTTTCATCTGTCTGGAACGTTGTAGTATGCAATTCAAATCATTTAATATTTTCTTTCCAGAATTCATGGGTCAGTGTTTTCATGTTGACTGTAGGTTGTTCAAATATCAAAGAATCTTGTATGGGTTGTGCCTAGTAAAGAACCCCACAGAATATCATGTCAATGTTTCCAAATTATTTCGTGTGCTCGTGTTTTATGTTTCTTAGCTAGTTGTCAATGGAATACAAGAAGCGACTTCCAATCAAAGATGCCTCATATATGAAGACAAGTTTCAGTTCATCATAAACCTTAGACAGGGTATCTAACATTTCCTTGTTGAGTGAAAGAAACTATGACTTGTTAAAAGGCATAAAAAATGTAGAGTGGACTATTGTTTCGCCTGAATTATATGCAACTTTTCCTATATATGCAACCATTAAGCCCTTTGGTTTTATAGGATCAGAATAATTGTTTGAATCATAGATTCATATAAGAATTTGGAATAGTGCTTTAGCTTTGAATGTCTTCCATGTTCATGCTCTGCCTGTAAGGAACAAGTGCACAGGAGTGTGCATGTTCAAGTGTTTTTTAAGTGGAATGTTCTTTAGAATTGTTTACTATTCTTGATTCAACAGACATTTTATTCTATGGCATTCACTATTTTCAATAAGGAAAGGATATTTGTGACTTGAAAACCAAGATTGATACATTTTTCAATGATGCATGCTCGAGGACGAGGCAACTCTACTTGCAATTCATAGGACTCGCAGAGAGTTCTAGTTGTTTTTCAGTTTGTGAATGTCTGATCAAGATTTTCAGGGTTTTCTAGTTCATTAACTGCACTTTCTAGATCACCCCATGTTGGATTAACGTTGTAAGTAAATCTAGATTCATTGGTTTTCACTATAGTCTCAGAGGCAACATATGCAGCTTCCCATGTAGGGAAGTTATGTTTTAATGTGATTTTGTTTTCATCTAATAGAACATATAACAATAGTTTTTCTCTACAATAGTTTTCATACTCAGTATGTTTTTTGTATTTGACAAACCATATCACAGACGGTTTTTTCGTTTTTGATATGGGTGCACCATTTTTTTGTACCGCGATACGAATTTTGCTAAGAAGATACGCTTAATAGGAGATGAGTGTTGGAGGTAATAATCAACAATAGAGAGATAGAGCACGTCCTATGAATTGTCAAGCTCTTGTTGTAGCAAACACAGTGGTTTAATCACAAATGTGTGTTTCTCAAGTGCAAATGTGTTTCTGAAGACACATTTTCTTGAACTACTATTGAGGGGTAGGGAAAGTGAAATGTGAATTTCCTATTGAGCAGAAATTTGTTGAATATTATGTAATGTATTACCAAGAATGTGTATCATTTGTATAGAATCAATATGAACTATTTCATGTTATTTATGTATTCTTCTAAATGCACTTGTCATGGATTGGTCAACCTTTGTCATATATGAACTACAATATGATGTTGCAGCATATGCATTGAGGACATATTGCGCATTTGTATTTTCATTCCACATAACTAGCATTTTCTCGAAGAAATTATTGTTCCAGATATGGGAAAGTTTTCATTTAAGAAAAATTGTTGGTTGTTTAAGCGTACATTGTATGGATTGGATTTCCACATCTTCTGTTAGTTTTAGATGTGTCAAGAAATCATCAAAGCTCATTAACCCATCAAAGTCTTGTTATTCTAGAAATACGAACAAGGATCTAGATTTATCAACGGCATCATTGTCCTCTAAACTAAGTGCCTCTATGATTCTTTTTGTTCTCATTGACGGCATGGAGAAGTTGTATCTGTAATGCGAGTTTTTCCTTTTTTTACAACTTTTTGTATGATAATGTCTGTGAACTTTGGCAAGTTCTGGATCCAAATGATCTGTGTTGCATGTTATGTATTTGTCCACAAACTATTCGATCTGTGAGTTGTTTTCATCTCCATAGACCGGTGCACCCTCTATCCACAAGAGTGTGTGGTCATGTTCACTCCCCCTATTCTAGAATTCAGTCACAAAAAATTAGTCCGTTATTTTTCCAAAAAACGTTTCATCATGGAATATCAATTGTCTCAAAGCATTTATTCTATGTCTATAGTAGCAAGTACATGTCACTGGGTCTTTTCTTATGAGATAGTCAATGCTATCATTTTCCAGTGTATCCGTTTTTTTTTTACATTTCATGTTCTTATGCAATTCAGATATCATTGTCACCAATGGATCCCAGCAATGCTCTGCACTTGTAAATGTGATGAAGAATGTGGGTGGTTCCAATAGTCAGGTCATTGCAAAAATAGTTTTCTTGTTTCTGAAATCTATGTATCCAATATCATATTTCGGGGATTTTTCTAGGTTTACTTTGTACTTGGCATCTTTGGCCAACAAATTTCTTCCTTTGAGATGGCCTTTTCCTATTTGCACCCACATGGAAGAGAGCACTTTCTCTATTATTATGCGCATTGTTTTGAAAAACAAATTTGTTATGTGACAGGATAAGTCACCACTTGAATGTAGCAACTCCCATCGAACTATTTTATGATAACTGAATCATTATGTAATGTAACTAGAACATGGATCTCCATAGAACAGTGTTGGGAAGTTCATTTCCTCTACAAATTTTTCCTTGAATATTCCAAGTGGATGTTGTCCCTCAACAGGTGCAATTTCGACAATATTGTCTTGAAAGTCACGAATGTGCTATGAATCAGTGAATCCATGTACCAACATCTCAGCAAGTGTTTTAGTCTTCGATTCATCGCTTGTATCAAATTGACTTGCAGTTTCGAGAGTTTGTGCAGAGTTGTCATCCCCTTCTCCGAGAACACTATTAAATTTCTCATTTATACAAATGTTCTGTTCTTTGTACAGGGTCCTGGAACATAAATATTTTAATGCTTTCATGACAACATGCACACGCACTTTACCTATCAGATATGCATTCTTGTATTGCAAGCGTCTTTTGAGAGCCACATCAATTGTCAATGTATCGCTAATGAATTGTGGCAAGGCTTTTTGCACAACATCTAGTTGCACAGGCACATTAATAATTGATCTTGTTAAGCCCATTTGGGGTCGTTTATAGCCCCAGGGTCTGATTTGTGCAAATGCAATTCGTAGAGACACAAGTCTCTCTTCAAGCTCTGTAAGTGCACTTACATCTAGTAGTGGTGTATTACATCTTGTTTGGTCAGGCGTTGCAAACTGTGGCAGTTTTCCATTTTCAAGCGATCGTTTGCATGGAAAACAAATTTCGCCACTAGAAAATGTTTCATCATTTTCTTTCAAGCAAAGCTATTCTGCTTCCAAATCGAGCGTGAAAGACTTAGTGTTCTTTTTGAAATTCAATTGATCACAAATTTCACATGCAGTTGAAGGAGTGTCTTTGATTTGTTTCACATAGGCCTGTCTTGCATCTTTCTTCCGTAGAGAAGTATGTGTAGAAAGTGTTTGTTGGTTTTGATTGGCAGTAGTGCATGTTGTTGGTTCCAGCCCACAAAATGTGATTTTTTCCTCTCAAACAATGCCATCACCATCGTGGGATATGTGATCGTACCTGTTTCTCTTGTGTTGTGCATGAACAATTTTCTTTAGTTAGTGATATGTCAGTTTTTTCCTACAAGGAAGCGTAGTAATGTGTTTTTTCCTCTCACATATGACCTTTTTTAAGTTTTGATAACTTAGTATACATTTTTTGTTCAAGGGAAAGATGACCTCATGGCAACTAGGATGAGTTTCATTCTAATTAAATGGCATAGGATGCCTATGCATATTCGATGTATTCACACTGGACCATGAACCGGTGGTATTTCCCATACCATCAATGTATTTTTTCCTTTCATGTATGACCTTTTTCAAGTTGTGATAAGTTAGTATACGTTTTTTTTTCAAGCCCTCTATGGCCTGATCACAACTGGGATGAGTTTCACGGATGACCTTTTTCAAGTTGTGGTAAGTTAGACTATGTTTTTTGTTTAAGCCCTCTATGGCCCCATCACAACTAGGACGGGTTTCATTCTCATTAAATAGCATGCTACGGGTATGTGCATTCGATGCAGTTTGTGTGGCATGGATAGTGAACCCTGAACCAATGGAACTTCCCATCAAAGGTTGATAATGGATATGTGGAGTATCTATTTTCAATGAGATGATGTCAATTGTTCGATCATAGTTTGAATCAGTAGACCAGGAATGGACATTGTCATCTGGTAGAGTCGACCAAACCTGTATATTTACTCTGAATATGAAAGATAGCCATTGCAAATAGAATCTTCCACCCTCCACATTTCCTTTTTCATATGGAAGTGCCATGTTTACAAGGTATTCTTTCCAACTTTCAATTGTCAGCATATTTTCTAGGAGATATGGCAAAAGGTGTTGATGCAAACATCTAAAATCCTGTTGGTTGCCACCTATAATTGAATTACAAAAGGATTGTATAGTGTAAAGCCACAATGACTGCACATCAAACTCTGTTGCTACCAAATAGCAAATTGAATTGAACAGACTAACTCCACAACTAGATGAAACAGTTGTTGCTATCTGCGAGCCATGGCACTATACAAGATGCATAATTCATTTCCATTATGATTCAAGGTCTTTGCAAAATGAGGGGAAAGTAAATATGAGGTTCTCCAAGACTGCATATGGATAATTTTCTATACACTAGTGGTTCATAATGACCACTTATAGGATTGGCATCATCGAACATGATGCAATATGGATCGTTGGATGCAGTTCTGTTAAATAGTAGATATCTTGTTTTTCTTGTCAATGACCACATTCCAATTGATATATTGAGCCACTTAGACAGCCACTGTATACAAAATGTATCTCCCCAAAATCCCCTCTCCACTACAAAAAGAATTGTAGATGCAGAAAACTGCATCTTTGAAAAATGCGTACTGACATCATGTATTCCATGCAACTGCCAAAGAAGGTCAGATGCCAATTCGTATTCATACGACTCCAATGACTCAGCATCGCCATTTTTTAAACAGTCCAAGAAATAATCTATCAATCCATTGCGCAGGTTGGTCGAGGAATAATGGAAATGCAAGAACCTGAAATGCATCAAAAAGGCAATCCCCTACCATATACGAGAATGAATCCAATCTAAAAATACCATTTGTATGCAACAATTGGTCAATGCTATCATGGACAATGGAATTTGTATCTATTTCGTAGGACTCGACATCTATTACTTGTTTCATCTCTTAAACTATGATTTTCAAGATGTTTCTTACCTATATTTAGTCTATATGCAAATAGAGAAAGGAAAAGAAAATAAGAGTGAAAAAAAAACAAAAGAAAAAGAGAAATAAAATTACAAGTGCAGAACTACATACCAATTCTGTTATCTATCTTTCAACCTTCTTCTTGTCAAATCCAATCCTCCTTGGCTACCACATAATATGACAAGAAAACAGAAGTACAGTGAACAGTGAATCAAACAGAACAAACAATGCAAATAAATAACACTATAAATTTGCTAAGCACAAAGATCGAGTATTCAACATGTATCATTTTTGAACCTATTCTTAGCATGCATCCTATAAGATTTTCAGAGGTAGAAGAATCTTTGCAAGACACAAAGCACGGGACAAAGGAAACAAGTGGACGAAGTCTACCCTGGCAGATGCTTGCTCCCTGTGACAACTCCGAACTCGTTTTCTAAAACCCTTTGCATTGCTATTTTGGAAATAGGTATGGCAAGATATCCAAAAATCAGAAGTTGGCATATGTAATTGGAAGGCAACAAATTGGAAAGAATGCACATACCTATTTTCATAAGTTGGCATATGTAATTGGAAGGCAACAAAATGCATGATTTTCCAGGAACATAAAATAAGAGGAGAACATTTGGTTTTCTTTTTTTTATATCTCATTGTAATTGTGATAGATCTAGGTTCTATGTCCAGCATCAACATTCAAAGCGGAGAAAGACGTATGGAAGAGGATAGACTAAGGAAACGCATGGTTTCCAGGAACATATAATATGATAATAACATTATGAAAAAAATGCTCCAAACGTATGATTTATAGGAAAAGGAAAAATGAGAAGTTTTTCTTTTAATATGTCACCATGGCTACGACAAAGACGGGTGTTGTATAGAATAGTGATGTTCAAGAACAAGGAAAATATTTTGGGTGTAGCAGTGACAAAGAAAGATGTTCTGCAATAGGGATGTGAGGCAGGGACACCTAGTATTGAAAATAATTCCTTGGAAGTTGCAAATAGCAAGCAGAAAACAAGGAATAGCAACGAAACCATGGCACAGAAACTTACCTGTCAACAAGGGATAATAGAAGTGCAGCTCGAAAACCTGCAAATCGTAACAATAGGTCCAACTCTTACAAAGTTGAAGAACAACAAACCACTAAACAACCACAAAGAGGTCCAACTGTAGCTACAGGACCTCAACTTTGCAAAGTTGAATCAAACAAAAACAACCAGCATGGAACCAACCAACGAAAACAGCATCAACCAGTGAAGCAATAATGCCAATGAAAAACAACATTGCCCAAATTCACTGCAAACAAAACTGTATCAAAAAAATGGAAGTAAATTGTATTGTAACACAGCTATAGAATAAACATTCGAGGCTGCAAGCCCTATTAGGTAAACAATTAAGGCTGTTAGAACCGTCGAAGGGCATCACTATAATATCCCCAAGGATGAGCCCTATTGTAATCATGTTTATGAATTGTAAATCATCTTTTGTAGGCCAGTGATCCAATTATTGATAAGCTAGTGGGCTTATGTGTTTATTAGGCTGGAGAGCCTAAGTGTTAAAGGCCAGGAGCTTGTTTTTGTATATGTAATATGCAAAACATTAATAAATATTAAACATCATTCCATGTAGACTGACCATGAAGAAAGAGTGATGAGGGAATAAGTTTCCATAGGGTGGGTAAGGGAAAAAGGGGTTTAAAAGTTGGAAAGAGGGGCTAAGATTAGGAGCTGAAGTCCTTGAGAATAATATTTTATTATTATTCTAAATTTGTGTGACAAAACATGTTTTTATCCTAAGTCCTGGGAGAGGCAATGCACGTAGCTCCAATGTGTGCAAAAGGGAATGCATGTAGCTCCAAGAAGACAAGTGTCGACCTAGGTGCATGCAGTTAAAAACTGAAGCGTCAGCTGAGTTGGGGGTTCATCCTCCATTCTGTCATCGAATGTCTGAACCGTTGAGTCTGTTCATTCTGCCAGTTTCTCGATCTGTTTTCTAAACCATGTTACCTTTGTGTTTGATTGCTGCATACCTCACGCATCTCTAAAACCCGAAACTGTGAGACCTATGTGATCAACTGGTATATTCCCATGAATTTCAAAAAATCTCTATGTTTAACCGCCATCTTCGACCTCTTCTTAATTTCTTGTCACGCACCTCTAAAGTTGTCCCGCGTATTCTATGAAACTTGAGCAATTGTTTGTGTCATGTGTGTTTTGACTTTGGGATGTGGTGGTCACACAGTCCCTTGGCTGAGTGGGATTTGTTACTGTCATCTATTCCTAAATGAGCCATTTGTTGTCCTCCTTATGTTGGAACAGAGATGAAGAAGCAGGTTGTCAGGCCTGTGTGCAACACTCTCTCTAGGTGAGAGAGGTGGTTGTGGTTGAAGAGGTAGGTTGTCAAGCCTATGAGTGACTCTCTCCAGGTGAGAGAGTGCACAGACGAAGTGAGAACTCCTGGAAGGAGTCATGTAGCTGCCACAGAGCTCAGAGAATTTCAATCAGGTATGTTGTTGAAGTCCAAGGCAAGGGAGGTTTAGCAGTTGAAGGATTGTCTTGGTGACAGTGAAGGTGTATACTCCTGGGGTGGGACAGACATGTGGGGAATGAGAGTATGTGATAAGTGGGCGTAAGTGGCACCTGGGAGAGAATCCTTCCTCATAAACTGTGTGTCTTCCTGTTGACCTGGCCTAGCCTAAGATTCCCTTGCCCAGTAGAGCTTAGTCCGAGCTCGAGGGTGACCTACTGTTGAGAGTGATGAGAAGCATGGTCTAAGGCTAAGAGGTTCGTGGAAGGTTTGCATGCAGTTGGTGGTGTATTACAGTTTCAAAGATAAGTATCATTATGTGTTTTAATTATGTACTTAATTAAAATGCATGTCTTTGATGCTTGTAATATTATCATGTATTTTGTTGCTAGATTACAATGATATTTGTTATTAAATTCTATATATTAGCAGTAATATCGTGATTACTCTGTGTTGTTGGTTAAATTTCCATAAATCTATTAATTAGGTTTAATATGCATGTTATATATAAAATTATGAGAATGCTTTTCATAGTAGCATTTCCCGTCTGTGGGGTTAATGGTTGGGGAAGTTACAAATTGGTATCAGAGCATGGTTACAACACTGAGCATGGATCGTCCATGTTAGTGGAAGTTGAAGAAAAAGTTTCAAAAGAATTGTTGTCGAAGTAAACAAAAATTGAGTTCAAAGCCCATAGTTTTCATGCTGAGCCTGGATGGGCTGGATAAGTGGTCTTTAGACCCGAGGTTTCGAGAGGAAATTGTGTCTGGAGGACTAATTTTGGACCTCACAATGGTTCTTAGTGCCAATGGGTTACTTGGTCATGTTACGAAGATCAGGAGGAGTAGAGGTAGAATAAAACCGCAGCCAGCATGGTATTTGACCACAGACAGAGAGTGCTCAACACTTTGGGGTGTTGGAGCCATAGGATCTGTTTGAATGGAAGGGAAATTCATTACAACCATCAGATATAGAGAAGCTACAGGAGGGTTATCCTGGAATCCCTTCGGAGTTTGGAAATCGGGAGAAGCGAGGTGCGTGGAGGCATAAACATCGAAACCCGAAACCCTAAAGTCCCAAGGGAGATCTACACCATAGATCTGGAGAAAAGAGATTGATCGTTGGATCAAGAAGAAGAGAAGATTTTAATTTTGGGAGTTCAGTTGTCAGGAGGAGTGGGATGTGTCGTTGCAGAAAGTCCGGAAGTCTGAAGTTCTGAAGAGAAAGAGTAGACGTGGTGGGGTCAGATGATGTCGTTAGTATTTTGTCATGTGGCATCTTATGTGAACAAGGTTAGTGAGGACCGAGTTTACGTAACGTAGTTAAAGGTCGAAGGACCCACAGTGGCGTTGATCACAATACATGAATATCAATGGCTAGGAGACATTGTGGAGACCCAAGTTGCATGGAAGATAATTCTCCAAGGCGGTCCCATAATTCAAACCGCGGTTTCACTGAAGGGTTTACGTGTTAGCATCAAAAGAATTTCGGGATGAAAGGTGGGTTACTCCAAACCACCGTTGCATGCCCTCGTAATTTGGAAAAGAATAAGTGATGTGACGTAATGACATCAACAAAGTGTCATGGAAGTGTTCGGGGTGTGTGCATCTGAAATATTCTTAAGTCCCGAAGTACCAGAACTCAGACGTCTGAGGTTCCACCATGAGTGTCAGTTGTTGGATGCTAGGTAGACGTGGATGGGTGATCTGCCCTATGTCGCGAGTTCATTAGTTTGGAACTTGGGAAGTTGTTGGGAAGTGCTTTGAAACCTCCCGGAATGCAAAGTCGCAAAGCGCCCTTTTTGTTAGGCGAGTGGTCATGAATCGTGATCACGTGGGTTGGGGACTAAGAGAGAAGGTAAAAATGCTTGAAGGATTGTTACAGAGTCGAGCAAAGCTCAGAAAATTCATGAAATCTGAATTTTTCTTAAAAACATATTCATTTTATGAATTCTGTGGGATTTGTTTTTAAGGAATGATGGCCTGACAAATTTCGGTTGTCTGCACATTGTGTTTGTCGAAGTTAACGAGTGTCGAAATTGAATAGAGTTTCCACTAAGTTATAAGAAATGGAGGAGACACAGAATTCTTCCATTTTAGAGAATGAAGCAAAAGGAATGGATGTTCATTTGGGATTTGAAGGGTCGAACTCCAATGGACATGGAGAAGAGATAGATAAGGAAGTGCATCTGATGAAAATCATTGATCGATTGCAGAAAGATGCCCAAACTCATCGAGAAGATAGCAAAAAGCTTAGGAAAGATCAGGATAAACAAGGTGAATTCAACTTAAATTCGATGAAGAGCCTGGAAATAATCAAAAATAAATTGGATAAGGAGAGTAACTCAAGAAAAACAAGGAGTCGCAGGACCCCTGAGAAGAAAAGAATGTCAATAAGTGTTAGCAGGAATCGTCGTCACTCCCTGAAACACTCCAATAAAGAGGCACACAATACTTCAAGCCCGTCTCCTACCAGAAAGCAAAAAATATCTGGAGTGGATGAACTAAAGGGTGAAATGAACAATATTAATCCCCCTATGCTTGATGGAGAACACAAGAAGGAGGAAGATGTCGAAACTTGGTTGCTTGGCATGAGGAAATATTTCCAACTGCAGAATTATTCCTCTCATGTAGAAGGAAGAATTGTGATGTATCAACTGAAAGGAAAAGCATCCATGTGGTGGGATCAACTTGTGTAGGTGTAGCACATTAGAGAGAAAGATATTACTTGGAAAGAATTCAAGAGGTATTTCGAGAAGAAATACTTGACTAAAATATACTATGACAGAAAGATGAAAGAGTTCTTTGAACTCAAGCTGGGCAGCATGACCATTTATGTGTATGAAGGAAGATTTTTGGAATTACTGAAGACGTTTCATTCATCAAGGATGAGACTGTCAAGATTTAGAGGTATCTAAGTGGATTTCCACCTTCCATTGGTGACAAGATTCAGTATGATGATCCTAAGACTATGGAAGAAATGATAAGGAGGGAAAAATTCTTCTATGAGTAGCAAAGAGAGAAGCCTACATTTCGAAAGTCTTGGGAAGACAAGAAGAAATTCAAGATGGATCAGAGGAAGAATGAAACTAAGCCACCCTTTTTCAAAACAGTCCTCAGGGACAACCATCTTTTAGAGAGCCCCGGAAGGCTGAAGTGGGTGGGAAAATGCCAAGACTACCACCTATGGAATGTTGGGGTTGTAAAGGGGACTATAGGTACAGATATTTCCCCCACTGAAATGATAAAGTGAGAGTTACCCACAATATACAGCAGGATGAAACAGTGGAGGACATGGGAAGTAGAATGACAAGGATCTATGTAGCTCTGGACAATAAGCAATCTGAATATCAGTCGCGCATGATTGAAGTGGAAGGTATGATTAACAACCAACCATTTACTATTTTAATTGATTCAGGGGCTATCCATAGTTATATAGATCCTAGAGTGGTGGAAAGTTTTCAATTTTCGAGAAGCAAACATGAAAAGTTTTGGTTAGTGCAGTTGGCTATAGGAACCAAGAGAAAAGTCACTAAGTTAGTTAAATCCTGTCCAGTGGACATGAATGGACTAAGCACAAAGGCTTAATTGAATTTTCTACCTTTAGGTTCTTATGACTGTCTAATTCGTATGGATTGGTTGGACCAACACCATGCCATCTTAGACTGACGTAACAAGGCATTCACTTGCCTGGATGAGGAAGGAAATTGGAAAACAGTCCAAGGAATTCCCAGAGTTGTTGCTATCAGAGAAATCTTAGGAATGCAGCTGAAGAAGTGTTATAGAAAAGGCTGTCAATTATTTGCAGCCCATGTGGAGGAAGCATCTAAGGATGAGGTCTCAAAGATTGGAGATCATGCGGTACTAAAGGAGTTTGAATATCATGCAGTATTAAAGGTGTTTGAATATGTATTCCAGGAGGTACCAGGATTACCTCTAAAGAGAGATATTGATTTCTCTATAAACTTGATGCCTGGAGCAACTCCAGTGTCAAAAGCTCCTTACAGAATGAGTACGCCATAGTTGAAAGAGTTGCAATTACAGCTTGAAGAGCTTCTAAAGAAGGAGTACATACGCCCAAGTGTGTAACCTTGGGGTGCTCCAGTCCTGTTTGTGAAGAATAAGGATGGAATGTTGAGATTGTGTATCGATTTCAAATAGTTGAATAAAGTAATTGTTAAGAACAAGTATCCTCTGTCGAGGATTGATGATCTCTTTGATTAGTTAAAGGATGCGAAGATATTTTTTAAGATATATCTCAGGTCGGGATATCACCAGGTAAGGATAAAGAATGAAGACATCAGCAAGACCACCTTTAGAACAAGGTATGGTCACTATGAATTCACAGTGGTGCCATTTGGATTGTCAAATGCACTTGTTGTTTTTATGTGTTTAATGAATGGTGTATTCAGGGACTATCTAGACAAGATTTTCATAGTCTTCCTGGATGACATATTGGTGTATTCCAAGTCAAAGGAAGAGCATGAACAACATTTGAGGATGGTGTTGTAGGTGCTAATAGAGAACCAACTGTATTCCAAGTTGAGAAAGTGCTCGTTTTATCAGGAACATATCCATTAGTTGGGGCATATTATTTCAAAGGATGGGATAGTTGTATATCCTGAGAAGATTGAGGCCATCAGAGAATGGTCAGTGCCAAAGAACGTGACAGAAGGAGGTTTGAACTAAGGACAGACCATAAAGGTCTGAAGTATTTGTTTGAGCAACCAACCTTGAACGCTAGACAGAGTAGGTGGATAGAGTTTCTCTATGAGTATGATTTTTATATCAAGCATATCAAAGGGAAGGAAAACAAAGTGGTTGATGCACTCAGCAGGAGAGTACATGAATTACATGCTACAAGCATTAGCATGTACCGAACTGATATTAAAAGAAAAAATTTGGAGGCTGCAAATATAGATTTGTAGTACAAAGATTTGTTAGCAAAGCTACAGCAAGGTAAGATGCCACAGAAAGTGGAGATTTATAAATTAGGGGTTGATGGAATAATTTTGTACAAAAAAAGAATTTATGTTCCTAATGTCCATGATTTGAAACTTGCGATTTTGCATGAGATGCATAATGTGCCTTATTGTGGGCACCCTAGATATTAGAAAATTGTGGCAGCAGTCAAGAGCCATTACTTTTGGCTAGGCATGAAGAAAGAGATTGTAGAATACATCGCCAGATGTATGGAGTGTTAGAAGGTTAAAGATGAGCACAGGAACCCAACAGGGTTGTTGCAACCTTTACCCATTCCTGAGTGAAAGTGGGAAGTGGTGGCAATGGGCTTCATCACAGGATTGCCCATAACAGGAAAGAAGCACGATTCAATCATGGTGGTAGTGGACAAGATTACAAAATCTGCCCATTTTGTTTTTTTAAATACTAATCATAGGGTAGAGGATGTTGCTGATATTTTTATGAAGGAAGTGGCATGATTGCACTGAATTCCCAAGACAATTGTGTCTGACAGGGACCCAAAATTTAGCTCAAATTTTTGGAAAGGGTTATTCAAGGGGTTTGGGATGAATCTAAAATTTAGCACAGCCTATCATCCTGAGTTTGATGGGCAGACAGAGCGGGTGAATCGAGTGATAGAAGAAATACTAAGGATTTATGTGATGGATAAACCATCAAAATGGGAAAACTACCTACACTTGGTAGAATTCGCCTACAATAATGGTTATCAAACATCATTGAAGATGAGTGCATTTGAAGCACTTTATGGAAGAAAGTGCAATACTCCAGTGAACTAGGATAATCCAACTAATAGGGAAGTAGTTGGGCCACAGTTGCTCAAGGAAATGGAAGAACAGATGCTAAAAATTAAGAGGAATTTGAAAGTTTCCCAAGACAAGAAGAAAAGTTATGTTGATAAGAACAGAACCCACAAAGAATTTATAGTGGGTGACCATGTTTTTCTGAAAGTGAAAGCTAACAGAATTTCCCTAAAGCTGGGAAGATGCTCCAAGTTGGAAGCCATATTTTATGGGCCATTTGAAATCCTAGAAAGGATTGGGTCAGTTGCATATATGCTTGCATTACCTGCATCCATGACTATACATAATTTGTTTCATGTTTCTTTTCTTAAGAAATATATACCTGATGCTAATCATGTAATTAATTGGAATGTGATTCAGGTGGAGCAAGAAGGTGTCCTCCAAGTGCATCCTGTGTGCATATTGGACCGGAAAAGAAAACAGCTACAAAATCAATCCATAGGGATTGTAAAGGTCCAGTGGACCTGGTATGGACCTGAGGATGCAACATGGGAGCATGAGGATACTATGCGGGAAGAATACCCGCATATTTTTGAATATTTTGAAAATCGTGTTGATGATGTGTGAAAGTTGAACTGATGATAGTGCAAAAATAAGGGGAGGGGATTGTACTATCCCCAAGGATGAGCCCTGTTGTAATTATGTTTATGAATTGTAAATCATGTTTTGTAGGCTGGTGAGCCAAGTATTGATAAGTTGGTGGGCTTATGTGTTTATTACACCAGAGAGCCTAAGTGTTAAAGGCCAGGAGCCTATTTTTGTATATGTAATATGAAAAACATTAATAAAGATTAAACATAGTTGCATGCAGACCAACCACGGAGAAAGAGTGATGGGGGACTAAGTTTCCACAGGGTGGGTAAGGGAAAAAGGGGTTGAACGGTTGGAAATAGGAGCTAAGCTTAGGGGCTTAAGTCCTTGAGAATAATATTTTATTATTGTTCTAAAGTTGTGTGACAAAACATGTTTTTATCCTAAGTCTTGGGAGAGGCAACGCATGCAGCTCCAATGTGTGCAAAAGGGAATGCATGCAGCTCCAGGAAGACAAGTGTCGACCTAGGTGCATGTGATTAAAAACTGAAGCGTCAACTGAGTTGGGGGTTCGTCCTCCATTATGTCGTCGGTTCTCTGAACCGTTGAGTTTGTTCGTTCTCCTAGTTTCCCAATCTGTTGTTTGAACCATGTTACCTCTGTGTCTTATCGCTACATACCTCACGCAGCTCTGAAACCCGAAACCGCGAGACCTCTGTGATCGAATAGTGTATTCCTGTGAATTATGTCCAGTCCCTGCATTTGACCTCCATCTTCAACCTCTTCTTAATTTCTTGTCATGCACCTTTGAAGTCGACCCGCGTCTTCTGTGAAACTTGAGAAATTTTCTATGCCGTGTGTGTTTTGACTATGGGCTGTGGTGGCCACACAATCCCTTGGCTGAGTGGGATTTGTTACCATCATCTGTTCCTAGTTGAGCCATCTATTGTCCTCATTGTGCTAGAACGAAGCTAAAGAAGCAGGTTGTCAGACCTATGTGAAACACTCTCTCCAGGTGAGAGAGGTGGTTGTGGTTGAAGAGGCACGTTGTCAGGCATGTGAAAGAGTGCATGGAGGAAGTGAGAACTCCTAGAAGAGGTCCTATAGCTACCATAGAGCTCAAAGAAATTTGGTCCAGTCTATTGTTGAAGCCCAAGGCAAGGGAGGTTTAGCAGTCGAAGGACTGTCTTGGTGACAGTGAAGGTGTATACTCCTGGGGTGGGATAAGCATGTGGGGAATGATATTCTGTGAGCAGTTGGCATAAGTGGCACCTGGGAGATAATCCTTCCCCATAAACTATGTGTCTTCCTGTTGACCTAGCCTAGCCTAGGATTCCCTTGCCTGGTGGAGCTTAGTCCTAGCTCGGGGGTGACCTACTGCTGAAAGTGATGAGAAGTGCGGTCTAATGCTGGGAGGTTCATGGAATGTCTGCACGTAGTTGGTGGCGTATTACAGTTTCAAATATAAGTATCATTATGTGTTTTAATTCTATACGTAATTAAAATGCATGTATGTGATGCTTGTAATATTATCATGTATTCCGTTGCTAGTTTGCAATGATATTTGTTGTTAAATTTTGTATGTTAGTAGTAATACTGTGATTACTCGGTATTGTTGGTTAAATTTCCATAAATCTGTTAATTAGATTTAATATGCATGTTATATAAAAAGTTATGAGAATGTTCTGCATAGTAGCATTGCCCAACCATGGGGTTGATGGTCGGGGACGTTACAGTTGCGTTGTGCAAAAATTTAAGAATACGTACGGAACAATGAAAAAGAATCTTCAAACACGCAACAATAAAGAAAATTAGATAAAATAAAAAATACTAACAAATAATAATAATAATGTAAATAAAAAATAAAATATGAATAATAATAATAATAATAATAATAAAACAATAGTTCGAACACTAGAGACTATGCTAAAAAATTTAGTCAGAGGACAAAGTAATATGAAAACTGACTATCCATGCTCAAAATTTTGGGTATCGAAACATTTCAATATGAATAGTACAAATTCAATAACACCATAGATGATAACAACTTTGGATATGCCAACATATAAATCATCGGGAATAATGAAGATGGAAATAACACCTCAAATCTTTTATCCAACGAGATCATGGCATATATGGATTTTTTTTATTGTAAAAAAAAAAGCAATTAATGTTTTTTGTTCTGTAGTTTGAACAATAGAAATTATGCAAAAATTTGTAGTCAAACGAAAAACAAATATAATGTCAATGAATTGTCAATCGCTAAAAACTTTGGATACCTAAACATTTCAGTATGAATACTACAGATTTAAAAACACCGTAGATGTTAAAAACTTTGGATATGACAACATATAATGCAATGGGAATAGCGAAGCTGGCAATAAGACCTCAAATTTATTATCCAATAACATCATGACATATATGGGGTTTTAAAACTATAGTTCGAACAATAGAAAGAATGCAAAAATTAGTAGTCAACGATTTACCGATCGCTATAGTCCTTATATGCCTTCGGCAGGGACTAATAACCATATAAAAAAATATCATAAAAAAACTTTAATTAAAGTTATAAAGTATATTAATAGATAATGTACAAATAGTCAAGTGTTGGTTGGAAAAAATATATTAATGTATCATGTGTTATTGTGTATTATTAATTTTCAATTTTAATTATAAGTATGAATTATTTGGTTACGAGAATTTCAAATCTCTTAGAAAACCCAATAAATTATAATGTATCCAAAAAAAAAATGGTTCTCTTAAACACTTGACTTGAATTATTGTTATTAATATTTTTAATCATGTCAATTCAATAATGTTTAATTGTAATTAAGTGTTCCAAAATTAAATTTTATGGCATTTTAAAAAATAGTAAAATGTTAAATGGTTTTCTGCATTTCAAATAGGTATCTTTAAAGAGATATCGTATAGATCATTCTTAGAACATGATCTATCAAAAACATATAAAAGAATCCAAAAAACAAGATTATGTATGAAATAAGTCTAATTATTAAAAGGTCCAACTAGTCTATGTATCTAGCAACAATTAATATTCCTTAAAGATTTATGTCAAATTTTAAAATCATATATCATCTCCAAATTTTGAGAAAAGTATCATGATGATACTTTGTGGTCTATATGTATACCTTATATATCTACCTTTTAGTGAATGATCCAAACACTTGCATCTAAATGTAATCCATTCTTAGAAAGTCCATCAATTTCCGCATTCCTTTCTTTGTAATGTTGTGTATGTGTTATATTCTTTGTATGTGTATGTGGTCGCATTAGATTCGACAACTACGTCTGACGATCCCAACTTCCTTCACTCTTTGTGTCATGTGCATCGGGTGCTTTCCTAGGGGTCCCAAGGGGAGCCATGTTTAGTTCCCCTAGTTATGTGCAACACACTAAAATTTGTTCTTTTGGACACTTTTTGTTATTTTAGCGGATTTTGCTATTTTTAGCGGTTTTCTAAATTAATCTCGGATTAAGGGATTTGGGTTTTGGTAGCTACATAATACCTAAAATATTGTATATATTGTATTGTGAATGGTGAAATCAATACAATGAAGAGTTGAAAGGTGTGTCACCAAGGAAGGTTGGTTTCTCCCGGTTGAGGGTTTCCAGCATAAATCTTTGTGTACTGTGTGTATGAACCATTGATTAATTTATGTTTTTCTTAAGAATCTATATGCATTGCTTTAATTTTTGATAAAATTCCTATAAAATATTTATAATCCATGGAAACTTCTTACCTCAAATGTATTTTTGGGGTAAGGCCAACTTACTATTGCTCAGCTCTTTTCTTAATCCATCTTCAATCCTTCTTCAGATACTACAAATCCTAATTATATCATCTCATTCTTCATAAAGCTACACTTCTTCATATTTATCAGCAACTTTTCGTTTTGCAGAGTACTCAAAACCAATTTGAGATGTCTCAGATTCTCCTCTAACTTTCCAATAAACTCTTTCAAAACATCATTCATCAACCTCATAAATGTACTTGGAGCATTTGTGAGCCCAAAAGGCATCACCAATCATTCATATAGAGTCCAATATTAGTTTTGAAAGCAGTTTTTCATTCATTCCCCTCTCTTATCCTAATTTGATGATATCCACTCTTTAGGTCAATCTTTGAGAAATACTTAGCACCACTTAAACAGTCTATCAAGTCATCAATGTGAGGTAATGGAAATTCGTACCTTATAGTAATCTTGTTGATTGCTCTGGAATTAGTACACATGCTCCATACTCCATCCTTCTTTGGGATGAGTACTATTGGTACAACACATGGAATCAAAGTTTCTTTCACCAATCCTTTATCTAGAAGCTCCTGCACCTGTTTCTTAATTTCTTCATTCTCTTGCAGGGCCATTTTGTAGGCTACTTTATTAGGAAAAATTAGCCTGGGTATTCGATCAATATGATGGATAACACTCCCGACAGGAGGTAAAACATTTGGTAGGTTGTCCACTATAATATCGACAAATTCATCAAGCATAACTTTAACTTCTATATATAAATCATCCATATTTGTATTAGTGAGGATTAACTTTGGCTTATTAATCAAGAAAAAATGTACCTCTTCTACCTTCTTAACTTCTTGCAACAACTCCTTTCCACTTATTAGCAATACACTTGGACCGGATTCCTCTTTGGTTGTCTCATCCTTCAAAGGAAACAACACATGCTTGGTCCCATCCTTTTCAAGAGAATAAGTATTCCTCCTACCAACATGAATGGATTTTATGTCATACTTCCATGGCCTTCCCAACAAAATACGGAGAACATCCATAGTCATTATATCACATAACACCTCATCCTTGGAGCTACCAATATGAAATTACACTCTACATTGTTCATTCACCAAAATTTGATGTCCTTTCTACAATTAGGACACTTTGTAGGGAGTGGGATGTATCATCCTTTTCAATCCCAACTTCTCTACCATCTCTATGGAAACCAAATTGTACGTGCTACCACTATCAATGACAATTCTACAACACTTACCTCCTGACTTACACACAGTCCTGAATAGACTTTTCCTTTGAGTTGGTTCATGAGCCTCCTCTTCTACCTTAACCAAAACTCTCTTCAAAAAAAATGATTCCCCTACCTCTAGAGTTTCTTCTTTTGCAACTGCATTTCATTCTCTTCTCTTGCCTCTGCAACATTTTCATTTCTCTGATTTTATAATTTATTCTCTAGACAGTCCCATGACATATGTCCTTTCTTACCACATGTATAAAATATGATTTCTCTGCCTCTACCTTGGCCTCTTAAGAAAAAATGAGTCTCATCCTTTTGTTGACTAGCTACTTGAACTTCTTGCTTCTTCTTTTGAAGGATGAAATATTCCTCTGTTAGATTATCCTTTGCCTCTTTCTCAACTCCTTCCTCTGTTTCTCTTTCTCTACTTTTTGTTCAACTTCTCTTCTGCCTTCAAAGATATTTGGTATGCATCTTCAACAGTTCTCAAGGACAAAAGGATAATTTCATCTTGAGTTTCATATCTCAAACCATTTATGTATCTAGCAACCTTCTCAGCATCTTCCTCAATGTGACCAACTCTAATGTTCAACCTATAGAATTTCTTTGTGTATTCTTTTTTTGTCATAGTTTCCTGTCTAAGGTTTTACAATTGTCTAAAAAAAATTAGTTGGTAATTCTTAGGAATGAACTTACCTTTAAATTTGGCCACTATTCTATCCCAATGTATGATCCTATCTTTTCCTTTCCTTCTTCTGTCTTCTTGCAATTCATCCCACCATAAGGTTGCATGTCCCTTCAACCTTGTCACTGCATGCTTCACCTTCTTCTCTTATTCCACACCTTCATAGTCAAAATACTTATCCATATCATTTATCCAGTCAAGTAATTCATCAACATTGAGATTACCTTCATACATGGGCACTTCCCTTTTTGGTCTGGATCCAACCTTTCTGACCAATCTTACTAGTTATTCCTTTGTTGTTTCACCTCCTAGTGCTCCTCCTACTTCCTCTTCAGAGCTTGTATATTCACTCTCCTTGACATCTCCTATGCCAAGTTCTCTCCTTTGAGTTGTCTATGTGGCTTCCATCCTCGCCTAGATGCGCCTTAGCTCATAATGTAACTCAGCAGTTACCAAATTCCTATATCGGTGTCCTCGTTTGGGTGGCATGTTTATTTAGATATAATTATGCTCTGATACCAAAATCGTGACCTTAAAAGTCAAATTACAACACCAATAATAGAGTTATAATTCCCTTTTGTAATTCCAAGCAATAAGTTGCTTTAGACTCCTTCAATTGATGCCCATAATCCTTCTAGTAGAGTTTAATACTCTACCCACAGTTCCAAGCTTTAGTTGTTCTATAAATTCACAAAACATTACCCATATTTTCCCTTGAATAAAGAATTTTGAATCTATGTTATACTACATCTCATGTCATCAAAATTCAAACAGAATTATTATAAGCCCCTTCCAAACCTTATTTCCCATATGACTTTGTGCATGATACCATTGTTAACTTCCAATACTTCTGGGCGGGAAATCAATCCTAGATCGTTGATTCTGAAGTTGATCAATGATCTATGTTTTGTCATGGTCCCTTCCTTTTTCCAAATGAACTCTTAATCCAATGATTCTTGTGTGTAGATCTAACAATCCAACGGTTTATATGGAGCCTCAATCTAAAATCTAGGTAATGACAAAACCTTTGTTGTTGAAAAGAGGATTTCAACTTGATTTCAACCTGCAACCTTCAAATGTATAATCCAAAATCAATACTACCGTACACTAAACCACAATCTATCGATTCACACAAGAGAAATAATAAAATAGATAGAACAAACTCTCGCTCATACACACTTTTAAATTACAGAATCGACACCATGAAATATGGAATCATACTAGGGTTTTTTTCATTGGTATCCAAAGCTTATATCATACCCCGCACACAAAAAATCTCTCCAATCCACACCTCCTCCTCACTCTCTGTCCAACCCTCTCTAATTCTCAAAACTAATTCATTCGAATGATCCTGGCATCCTTTAAACTAGGAATCAAATCCTAAAACTCAACAACAAATTAATCAATCTTCTAGATATCTTTAGGAGATATCTTTTACAATTATTACAAAATAAAATTAGGGAACCAATTCCCATGGTAAATTCCTATTGACCCATAAGGTAAATTCTAGATTTTACCGTCAGATGCTCCTGCATCATAAATGCTAAGAAAAAATAGATCCAAAAGTCTCTTGTTGCATGCAATGACACAAGTTCAAGCAAATCTTCATAAGATATTTGATACCATGTTCCAAAAATAAGGTATATCCATACGGGCTTAGACAACCACTCACACACATATCAAAAATCAATACACCAATGTTTGCATGGTTAAGACCCTCAAAGAGGGAAATAGTCCACAACCCCAACCAATGTGGCCACTTTTATATTAATACAAAAAAAAAAAAAATAGATGAACATATTTCAATAATTGATTATGAAGATCATAATCAATCAGGTGTTAAGCCATCGATCAAATGTTGTTAACATAACTATAACCATTGGATTAGTTACTTACAAAAATACATTAAAAAAACATACTTTTCTTAAAAACACATTAAACCAATATAAACTTAATTAACTCCTAAATATCT
Organism: Picea glauca; assembly: GCA_000966675.3. Lineage (NCBI taxonomy): Eukaryota > Viridiplantae > Streptophyta > Pinopsida > Pinales > Pinaceae > Picea > Picea glauca. The sequence goes on from JZKD02S0966471.1 coordinate 214,735, forward strand.
TAATATCTTAATACATACCTATAAACAATCTATAAATTATAACAAAAATTACATGAATGTAAAACAATCAAATCTCTATGTACTTTTAAAAATTAATAAACAATTAAATATATAAAGTGATATGAGAAAGAATGCTT
>JZKD02S0966494.1:0-13698 GCA_000966675.3 Picea glauca
GTAGTTCTTCTTTTTACATACATTGTACCTTGAGGGGGGGTTTTTCCCATGAGGTTTTCCCTCTTTCCTCACTTTATTTTCAGTGTATCTTTTGTATTTGGGTACCTAACATGGCTTCGTTGCCGAAACCCATTCTTTATTTTCACCATAGTGATGTTCAGGGGGGGTGTTGGAGTTACTTCACACACAACTAGGATTTTTTTTTTCTTAAGGTTTTTCCTTGTTTATTAGTCATAATTAGTCATTATCTAGTCTCCTATATTTTAAGGGAGAATATTCTCTTTCAATTGACACTTCAGTTTGACTAGTTGAGTTGAGTTTAGATGTTGCATTGGTTTTATCACTATGCAACATTGAGATCATCACCATGCTAATTCGACCTTGCCTTGGTATGTGTGTCTTGTATGTGGAAGTTACCTTGTATCTACACTACTAGACACTTGACTTTGTAATGGTTTTTTATAAAGTTGTGATAAAGTGGTTCTTTTATTAAAGTGACTTTTTAATGAAGTGTACCTTCTAATATTAAAGTGACTTTATTTCATAAAGTGCACAGATGTTATAAAGTGAAAATGTACTTTAATATTTTAAGTGATTTATTTTGGAGGGAATGAATCGTGACCCTTGATCTTGTAAAGGCAAGATTAGATCTAGGGTTGGAGAAGGTGAAGGTCACTTTCAGATTATAAGAGAATGCATTGGGTAGTGTGCAAGACACATTGGAGAAGAGTTTGAGAGAGATTTTCGAGAGAGGAAAGAGGGCAGCAAGGAGGGCACATTTCTCAAGAGAGATTGGGCACAAATCCCAAGAGAGTTTTCTGTGTGAGGGTGCTATAACTTGCATCTATTAGAGAGGTAGTATTGTATGGATCCGTACAGTTCGTACAACAGGCTGGGAGGGCACAGATTTTGAGGCAGCTTGCTGCATGCAAATCGAGACAGCATTTCCAGTGTTTTTGTTGGTGAAGAGGACAGGTTTTGTTGCTGTCTGTACAACTGTTATTTGGCACATATTTCGAGGTGCTGGAAGAGGGCAAATCTGTACAACAATACGGATTTTTGGGGCACGCAAATCAAGGCAGAAATTTGGGACTGTTGGGTGCTGTAAGTTATTTCTCTTGGCTGTAAATGTATTGCTGTTGCTGATATATCTTTCTCGAAGCTAATAAAATCTCTCTCTCATTGGGTTTCCCCACATTGGGGTTTTCCTTGGCATTGCCTAAATTTCTGAGTATTTCTGAGTTGAATGGTTGTTCATTATGTTTATTCCGCTGCAAAATTGCAAGGAGAACAAGATAACAAGATAACATGCAACTTATCAACAATTTGATAGAGTATCATCAAGGGTCATCAAGGGTCACATCCCCTCGTCTCAAAGGTCATGTCTCATCATCAATTCATGCCAACTCATCATCACCCATGCTATGTTGGCCCAAGCAACATCAAACCATCATCATATATGATGTCATCCTCAATATCTCCAATGTCTAATGTCAAAGTACTAATGTCCAAGGTGAAGAAGGGTCCATCATCCCTCCTAAGGGGTGTACAATCATCTCCAAGTGCAAAGTCATCCAATCAAACCCTAATATGCTCGGGGGTGCATTGTCTAGCCTGTGGGCTTCTTGCCCTCTCAATGGCACATCAAGCTATATATGCAATATCCAAGCTCATTTGTCCAACGTCCAAGGTCCAGGAGGTGTAGAAAGATGTCCTAGGGCATGTCAAATCACCAAAGGGCCTAATGCTTTGCATCACGTGTGCAACGTCCTCTATATAGTGTATAATGTCCTGGGCATCATCATGAAAACGTCCTCCAAAGGACCATGTCAAGGTGCATCATGACCAAACAAGGTCCACAGAATCAAGTATGAACAATAACTACTAGATACAAGGGCCATTAGAATCATATAAAGTAAGCCATCACTTATTACAAGAGCCACGTAAACAATTCACATTAGGTATCTTCTTCAAACTTCACACTAGCCCAAAAATTTCATCTAGCAATTGGATGATATTGTACATGTTGAAGGCTTGTTTTTCATGCTAAATTGCTACATTTTCGAGTACTATTTGTTGCTGCTATTGCAAAATATTAATTGCTATTGTACACTTGTTTACTGCTGTAATTTGCAACAACCATTGCATTTATTGTTCATCTAGTGTCTAAGAGATCATCTTTGAGCTTTATAACTTGGTAATTGTCTATATTATGCTTCAAATTGTTTATTGTCGTACAGGTGAAATAATTACCTCGTTACCTTCATTTCCTCTTCTAGACCTAGACCTAACCATTAGGTGACCAAGATAGGGGGCTATAGGCTTAGCTAATCTTGCTATTTGATCCCTTGAGGTCACGAGGGAAGCCTCCCTTGTGGTGGACCTCCTTTCATCACTAAAACGAGGGAAGTCTCTACTTAGGCGACGGTTGTTAAAATTAATGCAGCTGCAAGAGCCATTCTCTGGGAGGATGGCAAAGACCCTAGTTGTGATCTAGGGTCCGTAGTACACTCCTGGGGTTATTGGTCTGGAACCAAGTAGTTAGAGCTATGGCAAAAGACCCTAGTTGGGCCCCTAATGTATTTCTGGGGTTCTTGGTTAGGGACCAAGCGGTTTGATGGTATAAGTCCCTAGATGTGTTCTAGAGCCCCTGGATGTGTTCCAGGGAATCCTTGCTCAGCGCTTGGATTGATCCTTGGTTGTTGACCTTGGTGGTTAAGATCCTAGTTGTGATCTAGAGCCCCCAGATGTGTTCTGGGGTATCTTGGTCTGGTACCAGGGAGTTTCTTGGTTAAGTACCAAGCATAGATGATGTGTGACCTTCTTCTCTCCCGGGATGGTCCACGTGACCTAGGAGCAGTTAAGAAGAAGGGCATGATCACTTCATTGACCGCCCTCGTATGTTGGGATGATAAAAACTTATAAGTTATATCATGAGATTCATGTGGACAAAACTGCCATTAAAGGACTTAACCTTTGACTTTGTCTTATTGTTTATTAATGAAACCCCTTGCTTGAGTTATGTCCCCCCTAATTGTTGATGGGGTGTTGGTTCGATTCTTTACTTCTTCCTAAAGAAAGCTGGCCTCCTTGATCTTGAAACCCCTCTCATCAACTTGTTTTATTTTCCTTGTTGACTTTTTTGATTTATCATTTAATATTTTAAATGTTAAAATATTATTTGTTTATTTGTTAGGTATTAAACCTAACCCTAAAGTCATGGCAAGTAATCTAAACTTGTTAGCCCTAACCTACCTACCTAAAACTATAAATAAAGTGACCTATTCCTCACTTGACACACTCACACTCTCTTAGCCGAGTTTTGGACCGAGGTATTACTGCGGCTCCTCTTGATCAGGTTACTAAGTGGCTGCGGCTCTTTTGGACAGGTCTCTCAGCTCCTCCTTTGTGTGTTTTGGTCTGCTCCAGCCACCGTGGGATTTATCTCTATCAGCCTTGTTCTGTTTTGGCCAGCTGCTGACCTGTAGGAGTCCTTCTCAACCAGCCGTAGAGGGTTTTCTGTTTGCTGATTGGTGTGCTGGATCTTCTTGCTGGTGCCACCTTGCTACCTAAATTAGTGCCGCCTTCATATTTGCTGTTTTCATATTTGCTGGTGCCACCCTTTGTATGCTGTTTTACCTTGTCTGCAAGCATCCCTAATACCTTGAACAGGTTTTGTTAGGGCTGCCCTGGAACTGCTGGTATTTTTTCCTTTTGCTGTAGCAGACTTCTGTGTTTCCTGGGCTGAAAATTTTAAGGCTGTTTGTGGCTTCTTTTCCAGCCATTAGGCTGGACAGTGGTGTTCTGTTTTCAGCCCTATTACTTGACAGTGGCATGGCTTTTTGATTCTCAGCCAGCTGAGTTGTTTTCTGTTCTACTACCCTAAAAATTCTTCTTGGCATTTGTTCTGATGATCATGATGAGATCTACCTTGAGGGTTTGATCCATGATCCATTAAGTTTTTCTGAGCATACATTCAGGGAGGTAACAACTGCATATCAGGTATTTTGTTCTTTGTTTGGCTAAGGTAATACTTAGATCTATGTTATGATTTATGTTATTAGATTATACATCAGAAATTTTTAAATGTGTTGCTGATCCAGAATTACAGTAGCAAATGTTTAGAAATTAAATAAAATTATTTCTGTTTCTAGCTAGTCTACATTTTGCCCTTAAATTGTAACAACAGTGGTAGACACTTCCAATTGTTACACAAGATTGGGATCTTGTGGAGGGCTTTGCACAAGTACAAATCCCGTGATAACAAGCCTCAAGTGCTGAGCCTTTGTTTGGGTGAGTAACTCCTCACTAGTGCGCTTCCCTCAAATGAGTAACAGCCAAGAGTTAATGCACCTATTGCTGGGCTGTGTAACTGCAGCAATAAATATGCCCCATATTCAAGGGTGAACATACCTCACCTTCTACCATGAATAGCAGAAGTGGCTCCTGCAATCAATGTGTACTCACTCCTAGAGAAGTGCATCCTACATAGCAACATGTAATTCACAAGGTGATGTGCCCTCCTTCATAAGCAACTTGCTAACCATGAGAAGCTCCTTCACAGGTGTGTCCTCTTCAGTTCTGCAGTCTCTTCTGCTGCTCATCTCGCCTAGGCAGAAAGGAGAACAACTTGGAGCAGCCAAGTAATTTGACATGATAATTAACATATCCTCCCTGTACAACACTCCAATGTGTACTCACTCCTAGAGAAGTGCATCCTACATAGCAACATGTAATTCACAAGGTGATGTGCCCTCCTTCATAAGCAACTTGCCAACCATGAGAAGCTCCTTCACATGTGTGTTCTCTTCAGTTCTGCAGTCTCTTCTGCTGCTCATCTCGCCTAGGCAGAAAGGAGAACAACTTGGAGCAACCAAGTAATTTGACATGATAATTAACATATCCTCCTTGTACAACACTCCTATAGAAGTGCATCGTACATAGAAACATGTAACTCACAAGGTGATGTGCCCTCCTTCATAAGCAACTCGCCAACCATGAGAATCTCCTTCACAGGTGTGCCCTCTTCAGTTCTGTAATCTCTACTGCTGCTCATCTCGCCTAGGCAGAAAGGAGAACAACTTGGAGCAATCAAGTAATTTGACATGATAATTCCATTACCTAGAGTCAACAGCCAATTGATGGCCGACACCTTGTTGTTAACAACTCCTTATACACGTGAACAACCTAATTAGGGGTACACATGCTCAAATAGGTCTTGTAACAATATGCTCTTCATATACAACTATATTAACTTTCACAGGTGATCAACACTTATCCTTGAACTCAACAAATTTTGGTTACCAACAATTTAAGCTCTTTCTAAGAACTCCCTCTTGAAGACGTTGCCACACATCATGCATTTTCAGAGTCTCCATGCATCACTCCAGGATCTCTTCACCATGACGTAAAACTCTTGTACAATCTGGGTAACTGGTATGCATCGAGATAGTTTCTTTAGTGGTTAAACAATCATGTCCCATGTGATCCTTGTTATCCCCACTTTTTAGGGATAACTAGGAGATCATGTCTCGAGGCCCACAGGTCCTAGACATGGAGTACCGAGAGCAGGATTGACCTGAGCATGGCCCTGGAGGGCCCACCTTTTCTTCTTTTATCATCTCCATCCCGCCAGCAGCAACAACATCCATCACCATCGGCCTGGTCCTGTATCAGGATTCAGAAGAGGTTCTTGCTCCATGAGGTAATTGGTCCAGGTATCATGGTATGTGTCACTTTTGATCGTTAAAACCTTTAAATATATGCATCTAATTCCTTTTATCTCTAACAACTGCTTGGATCTTACATTTGCCCACTTGATCATGTTTGGGGGGATTGACAGGGTGCCTTAGCAAGCCTGTGTCTGTAGGTTTTGGTTTGCCACTGGGGGGGTTTCTGAAAAACCATCGTCTGCTCCCCTCATAATACCACTTTTACATCTTGCTTCCCGCTCATCTATCCCATTCCCCTTGTCTAGGCATTGGGTTGACCCATTTTTAGGATTGCACCTTACCTCATGGGAAGAAGGGGCTAAAGGCCCAGAAGGTAAAAGCAAGCTGGTAAAAGATAAAAGCCTAAGAATAAACCTCGAGATGCTTTGCCCAGGGATCCCCGAGAAAGTAATAAAAAGCTTCTCAGCAAGAAACAAGAGGGACCCGGTAAATAATAAAACAAGACCTAGTCAGAGGATGGGGGGTCTCATTACGAGCCAACCTATTAGGTTCATGGGTACCTAGCAGTATGACATTGCCATCATCTGGTTACCATGCCAGGGCAGTGACTCTTGGTTGCATGGCCAAGGGAAAGGGGGTCTCATCACGAGACAACCTTCTCATTTCTGCAAAAGTACTTGTGGGTAACGCTGTCAGCTCTGGTCACCATGCCAAGGCAGTGTCCCCTGGTTAGCTCTTGAACAAAAAGAAAATAAATAAAAGAGTCAGGACCTAGTCAGAGGATAGGGGGTCTCATCACGAGCCAACCTATTAGGTCCATGGGTACCTAGCAGTATGACATTGCCATCATCTGGTTACCACGCCAGGGCAGTGACTCTTGGTTGCATGGCCAAGGGAAAGGGGGTCTCATCGTGAGCCAGCCTTCTCATTTCTGCAAAAGTACTTGTGGTAACGCTGTCAGCTCTAGTCACCATGCCAAGGCAGTGTCCCCTGGTTAGCTCTTGAACAAAAAGAAAAACAAAGGCAAAAATAGGCTTGGAAAAAATGCATCCATGATAGGGACAACTCGCCTTCTACAAAGGCACCCACAGGTAACACATTGCATCCTTGGCCCTTACTACACCCACATGCTTGGACTTCCCCTGACCACTTCATCCACTTACATGGCTTGTATGATTTCTCTTTGGGAACTTTCCTTTTTCTGTGGACACTAGCCCAATAGGACACCTTGTCTTTTTCCCCAGACTTGTATTGCAGGCTTGTGTAATGTCTTTGAGCTATTGGCAGATGTATTAGGGATTTCATGCATATGTTTGATAATATTGATGATGAAATGTGATTGACATTGTTATGATCCCTGTGATTGATGAGCCCATGGAGGGCGTAGCTTTTGATGTGCAGGACCATACCCGACGGACAGGTACCATTTGGACCGGTACACATGGGGAGATGATTAGTTCGGACCTCCATGGGGCTGAAGAGCCCACCAGATGGATGCTGAGACCCCATCAGGGGGCAGAGACAGGGCAGAGGATGGTCAGAGGTTTTGCACCTGAGAGGAAGAGGATGTCCCATCAGGGGCACTTTGGCAGGACTAGACCTAGGGGGATGACCCCTTTTTCAGTGGAACGCTAGCCTTGGAAGGCTTGGAACGTCCCCATCTTCACCATGACGTCATCCAGCTTCATGGACACTATTGGAGGCAGACTAGGCAGTAGTGGCACGTGTGGCATATTGGAGAGGCCCCTGGAGGGCTAACGTTTTGCTCCAGGATGTCTCATTTGCCCTAAAAGGGGCTAGTGCCTCCCTTGAAGGGGCTCCCGACTTTTACTCTCTTTTTTGCTTAATTAGGGTTTTTACTTAGCATTTAATGTAAAAACAATATTATTTTGGTATTATGGCCTTGTCGGCCTTTTTATGACCTAAAAGTAAATTAGGTCATTGATACACTATATATTGAGGAGTTTTAGCCTCATTTTATCATCAAGAATCACTCACTCATTAGTGAGGTCTGATTTTTAGCGCCCTATTGGGGTTTTTGGCTGAACTAAGTGATGCGCACTTGTTGAAGGAAGAGATTTTTGGCATTTATGGTGTTTCTCTTGAAGGAAGGTGTTACAACTAGGGTTTGCATGGTTATTTCTTCATGATTTGTAAGTATTTTTCTGCAAAACTTCTTGATTGAATGGTTGTAGTTTGATTTCTTGCATCTATTTATAAATATTGCTGAATTGAAACCTTAGGGGACAAACACACAAGTAGGTCGTTGTCTCATGTCCCCTGATAGAAAAGCCTTAAACCATTGAAGAGGAAAAAGAGAGCCTAGCCATAGCTACACTCATTTTTCTTTCTTCCTTATGCTAGCCGTACCCTTTCTAGCCAAGAAGAGTGAGACGTCCTTGGCCTAGGTTTACTACACCAGGGCCGTACTGTTCTAGGGTTTGTTGATAGGCCTTGCTCTAGCAACATCTCCCTCAACAAAACCTCCTCTCTTGGTCTATTTTTTCTGTTTTTGTGCTAGCCGTTTGCCGGGAAGGAGGAGAGAGCACGAGGCCTTGCTTTTGCAACACCGGAGTGAGCCTCTCTCCCCTAGGGTTCTGCTTTTAAGGCCCTGCTCTAGCAGCACCTTGAAACTTTTCCCTCCAGTCCTTTGGAATCTCTTTCCCTTCAACTCTTGCTTCCATCATTTATTGACTCCTTTAACCCTAATGCACTGATCTCCAGCCTCCAGTGTTGAAGTGAAATCAAATCCAAACACTCTCAAACTTCTTTTAAAACTGAAACCCTAACTACACTAACCCTAACCTACTAACCCTGGAATGCTGACGTCACCCTTGTTTATTTCATCTTGATGCAACAACGTTTCATTTTATAAGCAATTGAATGGTAGTTAAAGGCATTTATTATATGGTGTGTTGATTTGTTACATTGAATGTCATGTCATTCTAGCATTTATTGAGGAAGTGATATTATTTGCATTGCTATATTGATAAACATTGACTTCGTCAATATTTATTGCCATAATTGCTTATTTGAATATTAGATAGTCATCAATATACATGAAGTACTAACCAAGACCTGCATATATCAGTTTGTTGTTGTTTTGTTCTCGGGCAGGGACTCTACTTTGTTATTATTCATCTTTATTGGCTGTTTAGCCGGGACTATCTTTTGGTGGTAACTTCTGAAGGGGGAAACTTGTTGTTGACCTATTATCCTTTTGCCTCTTCAAAACTCCAGGTTACCGGGGACGTCTCCCCTAGGCCTAACCTCCCTAAAGAGAAAGAACCTCCCCATCGTGGTGACATTGGGTGGAATAGGTTCTTGTTATGCCAGTTTGACCTACAAACTTCAAGCTTTTGTCCTCCCTACAAATTGTGCGATAACAATCTCACTACAAGCTATAAACACTGAGTTTCCCATAGTTGACTGTAATTTGCATAAGAATATATGAGTCCCATATTTGTGTCCTTGAGATTTGAGAAAAAAATAGAGCCCAAAAATCACCAAAACATGCCTTCAAATCTTACAACGTATCGGAGGACTCTACCACGTCCGGAGGCTCCACTGCCCTCCTCATGGTAAGAATTGGCAGCTAAGAGCCAATAATGGAGGTCTTAAAATCTTTAATGGGATCCTTCCCAAAGAATGCCCCTCCACCGTCAGCTGCTTGTGGTCGATTGAAACAGAGTGTATAGCCTCAATCTGACAGCATAAATATCTAGTTTGGTCTTGAACAGCTTGGGCATGAGTAGATCTGGCCTCAGATCAGCAGATTCAACACGGCCAGCACTGCAGATCGGGACATGCCCTGCCTTTGCCAGAGAATGATTCAATCAATAACCTTTACGAACAGTAAGTCCACGTGATCTGGCAGACAAACTGCTATCATATCAGATGCTAGCAGCCAACAATCAAGACTTGATGGTCCGTTATGAATTACAGAATCTTTTTTTCTCACACGCTGGCATCAAATATGCACATTAGAATGCAGATTGGTGCACAAGAAAAAATGGAGTTAAGCATCAGCATGTCTGCTGAACAACACATCTCCTCAAAAAGTATTCTGCACTGCAAATTTGCCATGATCACACAACTGACAGTCAATTGCAGGTTCACACACTCACATAAATAGATCACAACCTTCACACAGATTGATCCCAGCAGCTTTTAGTCGATTGACACAGCCTCTTGGAGCTGCATATAACAGATTTCATCGCCACATACAATAGATTGATCACAGCCCACCCCAGCGGATTGACTTCATGTACCAGCAGATCTATACTCCCTGCTGATCTATCTTGGCTATGTCCAGATCTTGACACGGATAACGTTCTACTAGAAGATATCACACTAACTTCTCACATGCAGGTCGATACATGAGCAGATCATGCTCTCAATTGGCACAGACAGCCTCCAACAACCACCAGACCATCAAAATCACATGGAATCGAATAAGGAATATGGAATTGGGCTGCACAACTGTTGCATTGACATTTACAGCATCATCCACTAGCAGATTTTTCACACTGCCTTTCAAGGACACACATAACAGCAGCCATGTAGATCGCTTCATGCCAAAGTTAACATAAATAAGGAATATGGAATCAGCCTACACAACTGTTGCATTGACATTTACAGCTTCATCCACTAGCAGATCTTTCACACTGCCTTTCAAGGACACACATAACAGCAGCCATGTAGATTGCTTCATGCCAGCAGCAAAATTTAACATGAATAAGGAATTTGGAATCAGCCTACACAACTGTTGCATTGACATTTACAGCATCATCCACTAGCAGATTTTTCACACTGCCTTTCAAGGACACTCATAACAGCAGCCATGTAGATCGCTTCATGCCAAAGTTAACATGACTAAGGAATATGGAATCAGCCTACACAACTGTTGCATTCACATTTACAGCATCATCCACTAGCAGATTTTTCACACTGCCTTTCAAGGACACACACAGTAGCAGGCATGTAGATTGCTTCATGACAAAGGCAACGTGCTCATTCTTTGAATATGCAGATCCTAAATTTCCATTATCACAGACCCATCTCACGAGAGAGTTAGGCCTGCCCCGTCTTTGATACCATGTTGAGATTCATAGGATAAACAGTAAAAGCAAACACATTAAAAATTAACTCCAATTTTTATAGTGGGAAACCCAAGATGGGAAAAACCCAGTTCAACAATACATCTCTTTCGTCTTTTTTCCTGGCCACTAGTGGCCACTCAGGGCACCTTACAATGGGCTACTTGGCCCTTTAAATAGGATTCAAACATAGAGTACCATGGGTGGTGTTAAACCATGGTATCCTAAAACCTCGTGTGGTAAACTGTTGACCAAGTCAAGGTTACCTAACCCAACAATTAAATATGTTTGAGTTTATCTCAAATGGATCAGAAATTAGAAATTAAGTCTTTAAATTATTTGGATGTTGAATTCAAACTTTTGAAGTTGTTAGAGTCTAGAGATTTCATCTTAAGTCGAAGGAATGAAGTACTCTTGAGTTTTTGTGTGATATTGTTTTTAACATTGGATTGAGCTCTCAGAGGTATTATCTTAAATAAGTGTAAAATAATTATTTATATTATTTTTATACTGGATTAAAAATGTTTGAGAATTTATCTTAAATGGATCAGAACTTAGAAATCAAGTCTTCAAATTATTTGGACATGGGATAAAACTTTTAATGTTGTTAAAGATTTCATGTAAAGTAAATTCGAAAGAATTTTTCTTAGCAAGCTTTTGCATATAGGTTAATGTTGCTGAGATTTTACAAGAACAGAAGCTATGCTTTAAATTGCAGTGTTATTCTATTTTATTTAAGAATGCAGAGGTTATTTTTTTTACCGTTACAAACTTAATTAGTGTTGGCAAACTAGTTCTTGTTGATATAGCACAGAAATGTCTGTACCGTTTTGTAATTTTCTTCTATAGCACTGTTGGACACTTATATTTATTGCATAGGAGAAAGTTGGAGTACATGAAATAGATGCAGGAGAATGTGAAACAGTTTTTCTCTCAGAGTAAGTCAAGATCCTCGAACCTATAACTTCTTTTTGAAAATATTAAGAACTGAATTGTTCATGATAATTTTGAGATNTCAACTAAGTTTGAGGGTGTTCAATTACAAAATGTTTACAAATAAAATAATCTGAAAACTACCCCACAAACAAAAGATTACAATTATTGACACAATGAAAGATAGATGTTACAAATGTACAAAGATACAAGATATGAAGGTTTAGGAGATAATCGAAATGAGATCAACACATGAGCCAAGCATGCCCCAATAGCACTTACTCTATTGGACTGCTTTTCAATGGCAACCACTAAAGCACTCAAGACCCAAGAAGGCGATGCCTCCCCAAGTGGGATACTCAACTCCTTCTTGAATCACACCACAAGAGCAAATAAAGAAAGATATATAAATGTTTTAACTCAAATGCTCATGTAAACTTAAAACAATTGGAGAGATAAACCATAAGATTGAAAATGAAATATAAGATATTAAGTACTTGCAATAGGTGTGTTCCTAAACATACATCTAAATTCCCCCAACACACATGGATTATCTATGCAACTAGGTGATTAAGAAGTTTCTTAAAAGTTAAGTAAATTTTATTTCCCTTCCCCTAACTATGTTGGAGCTTCAAGCTTCCTCCTCCCTTGGCCAAATAACTGCCGGGTGCTCAAGATAGTAAGGCAATGAGGCCCACCCTAGCTTCCCAGGTCAGCCCTGACAGTAAGAGTACTTCCCGGAAAGGATTCCCTCCTGGAGGATCACGGGATGGTCTCCCGCCACTTCTTTTCGTTGTTTTCCTCAAACCCGTTTTAGATGGTGGAGATGGTTGAATAAAACTATCCTAAATTGTCTAAAAAGTTATTATGACTCACGGGTGAGTCTTTAGATGTGTTTGGTGTATTTTAGGAGTGTTTTAGGTGCCCGAAAATGACGTTTTTAGCTCAAAACCGAAACTGAAAACTGCTTGGAAATGAAATGCTATGAGTGTGTTGCAAGATGTAAAGACAATGACCATAAACACATTCAAAAGATACGAGAAAGCTGAACTATTCCATCATCCATTTACTTAGCCACATGTGAATATAAACTTGAAAATAAAGAGCAAGTAAATGACAAGAACAATTATAGCAAATTGAAAAAATAGAAAATCACTTAACCATGTATGTTATTGCATATGTGGAAATGTTAAGTGAAAAGAAAGCTTGCTGAAAATAGAGATCTAAGTCCTACACCATGTATATGTCCATGAACATAAATTAAATCATGAGAATTATTAGTGCCCAAGAGATGAGATTGCTTTAAAAATAAACTTTAAACATGTAATCTACTCCATCTAAGGCATCATGCCTTATAATATGAAATATTTGCAAGAAATGGAACTTAAAGCATATGAAGATAAATGTGCCTTAAGGGCTTAACTAAGATGACAAGATATAGATGATTATCTAGAGCAGGTTAAACCATTTGAAACTTATAAACCATCAAATATCTAGTGCATCCTAGCCTTACGATTTTGGGGGTGACTCTCCCAAGGTGTAGGCAATTATTATTAAGCAAAACTTTAAAGAAAAAGAAGCAAACCACTCACAATGACCAAGGTGGAGGCAAGCCTACCATTGTTGGCCAAAGGGGGTTGGAAAAAATAAAAAGATTATGAGATTATTAGACAAGCCTACCACACAACCTTGTCCTAATGACAAGTGGGGAAATGAAAAAAAAAAAATTGCTGAAATGAAAACTAAACTAGCCCAACGATTTTGGGGGGTTGGCTAGGTCAATCACACTCCCAAGGTGTAGGCAACTAACTACTTACAGAAAATAAATTTACAATGGTTGAAAATTACAAGTAGAATGCAAGAAAAATAAGAGAAAATGAAGGGAATTTTACCCACTTATTGTGGCAGCTTTTGTTGTGTTGTATGGCTGAATTTGAGCAGCATATCCCCTTGTTTCTGGTAAGAACCTGTAAAAACCAGCAAACAAAAGCTTG
>JZKD02S0966505.1:0-13698 GCA_000966675.3 Picea glauca
AAAAGATCTTTTAAATGACAATGGTTGAGTTATTAAGAATGTGTTAATTAACCAATTAGGAAGCCGAATGAAAGAGGAAGAAAGATGACATCCACATAAACATATACATATCTGAAATAAATCATAAGCAACAACAAACCATAAACACCAATGTGATAACGGAGTTCGACAATCTCGCCTACGTCTTTGGACCTTCTCTCAGTGGGATTTTCTTATTTTTGTTTGAAGCTTTAAATGTAAATCGTGAAAGTTCCAATGGATTACAACAATGATCTGGTCATGTTCTACCATATCTAATGGAACCATCCAAATTGATGGCACCCAAATCGGATGAACGAAGCTCCCAGAAATGGCCCGCAAAGGTGCGCTCCTCAATAGCTTCCCTGCATAACAATGGCCTTGGATCAACAATTCAGCAACATAAACCTATTGTGAACCTCCTCCTTGGCCTCAAGAGCTTATGTTTTATATAGGGCTAAAGTTGGCAAACATCTCCCAACTTCCCCCCAAGATCTGGCCTCAAAAAAGGCCCAAGGTCTTCCAAAAATGGATAAAATCCATCAAATCTGCCGATAAAATCAAAATAAAATCATATACCATAGCTTAAAACCCACTTTGGATAAATATAGGGTGAAAAACCAAAATTCCGCGCTCCTGGGCATATGGGTTCACACCATGTGTCCAAGTGCTTGGTTGTTGTGCATTGGCCCCCTGATCTCTAGGCCCCCAGTCGCATTGCATGGCCATGTAGCCAGTCCTTAGTCCTTCACATGATAACTGGTGGTTTATCCCCCTGAAATAAGCCCCTGGACTTGTGCCCTGGTCGGCGGGCAAGACTGATCGACCGGGTGCTATCCGTTTACCCGCATGCCAAATGTATGGTTAGGCCCGATTCATGTGGAGTACCGATGTGACCGTAATCCAAAAAGGCTGGCGCATATCAAAACCCGTACTAACACTTGAATGTAGGGGTTCGATTCATATGGATCACCCTTGAAACTGAGGGCTAGTTTGGAGCTACCATATTTCACGTGCCAAACAACATAACATGAAGGGTATGGTCATATGTCCTGGTTATATGGTTATGCTAAGGGCTGGGGCTAGGCCCTAGGCCTTTTTTCACCCGGACATATCCACCATTCACTTAATATAGAAGTGGCACCCTTATGGTGTTAAGAACCACTAGTAGGTAGGCTGGTAGCCTGGCCTACGTGAAACCTTTGGTGCCCCAGCAGGTCACGGGTTCAAACTAGGTGTACCTAACAATTTTTTTTTCCAATACATATGACCAATGCAAGGGTGCCACATGGCAGCCCATGTCTGGGCCACGTGGCACCACATTGTTCACCACTAATCTTCCATGTGTCAAGAACCCAATAAATGTCGAGTGATCACGTTGGCAACCACTTTAACATCAACACACCTACCACGTGTCTGTTCCTTCCATGTAAGATGTACTAGTGTGCCATGTGTCACCCTTGCAGTGGTGACAAGTGTCACCCCCAGATTGGTCCATATGTCATGTCCACGTCAACATTTGTATGCCTAGCCACCCTACCACATGTCAGTCCATACACCCAGTCACTATACGGTCAGTTGTACGGACCCTTCCATGTCAGCTCCAAGTGTGCCTGCCACATCATTTGTATGGTTGTACGACCTGTAGAGTCAGCTGCCACGTGGAACTGTATGGATTGTACAGTCATCATTTTTTTTGCATGTTTGAAAAAATGAATAGATTGCCATAACTTGATCATACGACATTTTTTTGAGCCTGTTCAAGTTTCTCTGGGTTCGTATAGATGATTCCTATGCATACGTCCATTTTGAATAGATTCTAGGAACTTTGATTTTTTAGGCCTTTCTGAGCCCCATCAATCTCCTGGATCCAAATCTAGATCACACATCCCCACTAAGGACCTTTTGGTCCCAAAAAAAGTTACAAAATGGACCTTACTGATTACATACTCATAAGGATAAACACAAAACACTATGTTGTACAAAAATGATGTTATAATAGTCATCATTTCAACATGTGTGATTACATTAATGGAAGCAAAATACAATGAAGTTGTGACATCCACTTCTGGAAAAACTAAGTGGTTGGTTTCTTTTCTTCATGGTGTTCCTCTTTCTTCACTAGTAATATTTCTTCCTTCGTGAGTACATGTGCAAATATTTTGTCCTTCCTTCGACAAAGCTCCAGATTAAGCTTCCAAGAATTAGCCTTTTGATGTCCACCCCTGTTGCAATACGTGCAGTGCGTTTTTGGCATCCATACTTATTTTCCCTTCTCTTTATTCCATTGTGGAGTTGAGTCTTTATGTCATGTTTCCTTCTTGGTCAACATAAACTTCATGTTCAAAGATTGTCTCTTCCAACACTTGGCAACACAATGCTTGGGTGAAGGACAAAAAGTACATGGGTACATAGTCCACAAGTTCCGGGTTACATGATTATGTTTTTTATAATCAAAAGGAGAATTGGTAAAAACATGACCATTATACCTTCCATTCTGATCTTCACTTTGCTTTGGATATGACTTGCATTCACTACCACAATCAAGGAGTGATACGCCATCACCTTTCGTGAAGTGTTCCTGTAATGACTTAGGTTGTCCATTTGAAGAATTACTTGCTTCCGAAGTTTTGGAACCCATCTTGGAGGATTCTCCAATCTCCACTTCACCATATCCTATTCCTAAATATCGAGGCCTTTCCATAACATCAATAGGATTAACGATACTTTGGACCTCAATTCCAAGGCCCTTTCCTTCATAACCCATCCTGGTTAGAAATTTCAAACCTATACCTCTTGTATGTTTTTCAAATGCACCAAAAACATATTGATGGGAAAAAGGATAATTTGATGAATGACCTTCACTGCATACCTCAGAGATGTTTTCTGAAACATATGTCGAAGGTGCTTCCTTCAATCCTTCTTTTACTTTGTTGTTCTTTGAAGCTTTCTCTTGAATCGATCTCTTTCATTCCAAGTAGTCTTCATACAACACTTTCACCATCTCGGACATGGAAAACACCGAATTTCGGAAATCCTTCTCATCTAGAGAAAGTCCCTCCTTATATTCCATTTTCTCAACTAAGATGAGCTCTTCCCTGGTAAACATACAAAACTCAAATTCCAATCGTCAACTAGCTCTGATACCACTTGATCCGAAAATATCTTTTAAATGACAATGGTTGCATTATTAAGCATGTGTTAATTAACCAATTAGGAAGTTGAATGAAAGAGGAATAAATATGACAACCACATAAACATATACAGATATGAAATAAATCATAAAAAACAACAAACCATAAACACCAATGTGATAACGAAGTTCAACAATCTCGCCTATGTTTCTAGGCCTTGTCTCAGTGGGATTTTATTATTTATGTTTGAATCTTTAAATTTACATCATGAAAGTTCCAATGGATTACAACAATGATCTGGTCATGTTCTAACAGATCTCATGAACCCATAAAAAATGATGGCACCCAAATGGATTACAACAATGAAAGTTCCAATGGATTACAACAATGATCTGGTCATGTTCTAACAGATCTCCCAGAAATGGCCCGCAAAGGTGCACTCCTCAATATCTTCCCTACATAACAATGGCCTTGGATCAACAATTTGGCATCATAAACTTGTTATAAATCTCCTTGGCCTCAAGAGTTTCTGGTTTATATAGGGATCAATTTGGAAACCATCTCCCAACTTCCCCCCAATATTTGGCCTAAA
Source organism: Picea glauca (assembly GCA_000966675.3). NCBI lineage: Eukaryota > Viridiplantae > Streptophyta > Pinopsida > Pinales > Pinaceae > Picea > Picea glauca. The sequence goes on from JZKD02S0966505.1 coordinate 3,745, forward strand.
AAAGGGCCCAAGATCTCCCAAAAATGGATAAAATCCATCAAATATGCTGATAAAATCAAAAGAAAATCATATACCATAGTTTAAAACCCACCTTGGAGAAATATAAGGTGCAACCCGTCAAAGTATGTGCTCCTAGGCATATGGGTTCACACCATGTGTCCAAGCGCTTATTTGTTGTGCGCTGGCCCCTTGATCTCTAAGCCCCCGATCACATTGCATGGCCATGTGGCTAGTCCTTAGTCGTTTGTGTGCTAACTGGTAGTTTATCCCCCCAAAATAATCCCCTGGACTAGCGCCCTCGTCGACGGGAAAGTCTGACCGACCAGGTGCTATCCGTTTACCCACACGCCAAATGTATGGTTAGGCTCGAGTCATGTGGAGCGTTAATGTGACCGCAATCTGAGGAGGTTGGCGCATATCAAAACCCGTGCTAACACTTGAATGCAGGGGTCTAGGTCATATGGATCACCCCCGAAATCGAGGGCTAGTTTGGAGATACCATATTTCATGCACCAAACAACATAACACGAAGGGTATGGTCATATGTCGTGGTTATATGGTTACACTGAGGGCTAGGGCTAAGCCCCAACCCTTTTTTCGCCTGGAACTATCCACCATTCACTTTATATAGAAGTGGCTCCCTTATGGTGTTAAGAACCATTGGTAGGAAGGATGGTAGATAGACCTATGCGAAACCTTTGGCGCCCCAATAGGTCATGGGTTTGAACCTAGTGAAACTAAGAATTATTTTTCCAATACAAACGACCAATGCATGGGTGCCACGTGGCATTGATTTTTCACCACTAATTTGCCACATGTCAAGCACCCAATAAATGTTGAGTGAACACATTACCAACAACTACCATGTCAACACACCTGCCACATGTATGTTCTTTCCATGTTAGCTATATGGGCGTGCCACGTGTCACCCTTGCAGTGGTGACACATGTCACCCCCACATTGGTCCACCTATCGTGTCCATGTTAGCATCCGTACACCTAGTCACCCTGCCAGATGTCAGTCTGTATGCTCAGTCACTGTACGGTCAGCTGTATAGATCCTACCATGTTAGCACCAACTGTTCATGCCACATCATCTGTATGGTTGTACGACCTGTACAGTTAGCTGCCACATGGCACTGTATAGACTATACAATCATCATTGTTTTTGTTTGTTTGGAAAAATTAACAGATCGCCATAACCTGAGCATATGGTGTCCATTTGATCCCGTTCAAATTGAGTTGGGTTTGTATCGATGAAGCCTACACACACGCCCATTTTTAATCCATTTTGAGAACTTTGATTTTTTAGGCCTTTCTGAGCCCCATCAAGCTCCTGGATCCAAATCTATATCAACTAAAGCGAGTCAGCAAGATACTGGGAGTCCTTCCACTCCCATACCTACTATAGTTAATGATACTCCTTTGACACCTTCATCCACAATGGTTGTAGTTACAGAGGTGCCTATCATCACCTCTGCCCATCCTATAGTGAACACTCAACCTATAGCCACAAACCCTTTTGGGTCTCTTTGTCACTCACCGAAATATAACGTTCAGTCCATCCCTATGGCCTCTAGTCATTTTTCTTATGGTATGCCGAATTTCACATCGTAGTTTCCAAACTCCATCCCAATGACTGGTATGAATACTAGCGTTGGACTTGGGGGAACAACTCCTCCATACACTCCACACTCATTTGGTGGCACTCATGTACCTCAAACAACTCCTACCATTGGAGGCATTCCTCCTCTTAATCTTGGGTCTAATCATGTTGCTTCTAGATGGAGTAACCAACCTAGAGGATAAGCTACCACTCACATTTCGTCCTTTACACCCACCTCCTTTGTGTCAATTTTGACCAACACGTTTGACATGAAGAATCCACCTTTATCCTCAGGATTCACATCCAGAGGAGGTCAGTTTCACACCTTGGGAAACCCCAACCCAAAGCCACTCTAGCTAGGGGAAGTTTTTATAACCCTAATTAGAACATTCTTACTGGATTGGTGCCCAACCAACCCGTTATGAATCAGTCTGGAGGAGGGTCTTATAATCCCGGACAGGGCCATGGTACTTACCAGAACCCTTGATGGGCTGCAATTCCCCAACCACAATATTTCAAAGGGAGATTGGGGCCAGATACTGCAACCCCGTATCCCTTTTCTGTCCACCCTCAATCTATCATACTTGTCTAAGTTAATGAATGACCCTAGCGTCATGATCCATCATGGCCCTCTATCCCCACTAAGATTCCTTCGGATATTCCAAAATTTGAGGGAAGGACTGGTGAGGATCCCGGTGATCACGTTACCACCTTTCACCTGTGTTTCTCTTTGAATTACCTTAATGACGATTCTATTCGGTTAATATTGTTTCAACGCACCCTCACGGGGGTGGCCACAAAATGGCATATCGAGCTACCTAGGGGGGCATACACAACTTTTAATTAGTTAGTTTTAGTCTTCGTCAATCACTTCCAATTGTCGGTTCGTTACGATGATGGAATCAAAATTTTGTCAACGTTTCATCAGGATAGTGCCACTCATATCTTGTATCAAATCCAGGAGTGGCATAGACATAAGAGGTTGATCAAGGCCTACATACCCCCATAATTCTTTCCAAAGTGGTTCCTGAAATCTCTCTTGCCTTATATTTCGAAGGATGTTTCTACATCTGGGGTCACTTCTGAGGAAGCGACAATTTTTAAAGCCCATCAGTTAGATCTTATATATGCTTAGTCTGGGATTTTATATGAGATTCTTCCTGACGCGCCAAGTTCAAACTATGAACTTAGAAAAAATCTCGGACCTCATGTCGATGGCATTGTGGGCTTCGTCGATGTGAAATCCGTAGAATCAGTGACAAGCCATTTGAAAGACTTGTCTCTAAACCAGTCTGCAGGAGGGCCAACTTCATCTATGTCCTCTAATCCCACTCAATTGATGGATGTACGCTTTGTGAAATTGTCGACTAGCCCAAATGGTAACTAGCAACCAAGAGGGAATAAGAAGAAAGGATGTAATAATAATCGTAGGGGTGGGAAGAATAATAATAAACCAAAGGACAATGGTAATAATGAGAAGATGAATACCAATGTTGGTGAGGGAAAGAAAGAAAGGAGGAATGTGAAGTTTCCCTGTAAGCTTTGTACAGATGATCACCTTACACATTTATGCCCTAAACTCGTGGAAGCTGTGAGGCTTTTATCTCTACCACCCACCGTGCCGACTAATCCTTTTCCACATAACTAGCACATGGCCTCTAGCTCCTCGAAATTCATAAATGTGGCGAGTGGGAGTCAAAACCCACTGACATAAGACAATGAATGTTTATGTATCAATATGGTTAAGTATGAGTTTAATGTATCCACTTGGTCTCATGATTATAGTTCTCCACAAAATTTACCTAGTCTAGAGTCTCCCCCTCTTCAAGAGACACCCTTACAGATTGAAAAACCAGAGCCCCCACCTCGTATTTTGAAAGGATTACTTAAGCGCTCTACCCACAATCCTAATGCTAGAGCTGCCCATAATTACTCTATTTTTGAGGACCTGGGTCAAATACCTTGTGCAATGTCATCTCTGGAGATACTCTAGACATGTCCTTCATAGAGGAATTCCTTTCTATATGCGTTAGGAGATGTAGATCCTTGTGGCTTGAAACTTATCAAGTTTTATGTCACAGATGTGAAGCCTCCCTTGCCTTACCATGTGTCATTCCAAATCCACATGGGCTACTCAAAGTATACCATCAATCGTACTATTTTCGATGAAGGCACTCCAACATGTGTGATGTCCTTGGTCTGTTGGAAAGCCCTTGCACCTCTTACCCTTTCTCAGTCTCCGACCATGTTGACTTCTTTTGATGGTCGTTCCTTCCACCCTCATGGTACTCTTCCCTTCTTTNCCCTGCCATGTCAGCTCCAAGTGTGCCTGCCACATCATTTGTATGGTTGTACGACCTGTAGAGTCAGCTGCCACGTGGAACTGTATGGATTGTACAATCATCATTTTTTTTTCATGTTTGGAAAAATGAATAGATTTCCATAACTTGATCATACGACATTTTTTTGAGCTCGTTCAAGTTTCTCTGGGTTCGTATAGATGATTCCTACGCATACGTCCATTTTGAATAGATTCTAGGAACTTTGATTTTTTAGGCCTTTCTGAGCCCCATCAATCTCCTGGATCCAAATCTAGATCACACATCCCCACTAAGGACCTTTTGGTCCCAAAAAAAGTTACAAAATGGACCTTACTGATTACATACTCATAAGGATAAACACAAAACACTATGTTGTACAAAAATGATGTTATAATAGTCATCATTTCAACATGTGTGATTACATTAATGGAAGCAAAATACAATGAAGTTGTGACATCCACTTCTGGCAAAACTAAGTGGTTGGTTTCTTTTCTTCATGGTGTTCCTCTTTCTTCACTAGTAATATTTCTTCCTTCGTGAGTACATGTGCAAATATTTTGTCCTTCCTTGGACAAAGCTCTAGATTAAGCTTCCAACAATTATCCTTTTGATGTCCACCCCTGTTGCAATACGTGCAGTGCGTTTTTGGCATCCATACTTGTTTTCCCTTCTCTTTCTTCCATTGTGGATTTGAGTATTTATGTCGTGTTTCCTTCTTGGTCAACATAAACTTCATGTTCAAATATTGTCTCTTCCAACACTTGGCAACACAATGCCTGGGTGAAGGACAAAAAGTACATGGGTACATAGTCCACAAGTTCCGGGTTACATGATTATGTTTTTTATAATCAAAAGGAGAATTGGTAAAAACATGACCATTATACCTTCCATTCTGATCTTCACTTTGCTTTGGATATGACTTGCATTCACTACCACAATCAAGGAGTGATACGCCATCACCTTTCGTGAAGTGTTCCTGTAATGACTTAGGTTGTCCATTTGAAGAATTACTTGCTTCCGAAGTTTTGGAACCCATCTTGGAGGATTCTCCAATCTCCACTTCACCATATCCTATTCCTAAATATCGAGGCCTTTCCATAACATCAATAGGATTAACGATACTTTGGACCTCAATTCCAAGGCCCTTTCCTTCATAACCCATCCTGGTTAGAAATTTCAAACCTATACCTCTTGTATGTTTTTCAAATGCACCAAAAACATATTGATGGGAAAAAGGATAATTTGATGAATGACCTTCACTGCATACCTCAGAGATGTTTTCTGAAACATATGTCGAAGGTGCTTCCTTCAATCCTTCTTTTACTTTGTTGTTCTTTGAAGCTTTCTCTTGAATCGATCTCTTTCATTCCAAGTAGTCTTCATACAACACTTTCACCATCTCGGACATGGAAAACACCGAATTTCGGAAATCCTTCTCATCTAGAGAAAGTCCCTCCTTATATTCCATTTTCTCAACTAAGATGAGCTCTTCCCTGGTAAACATACAAAACTCAAATTCCAATCGTCAACTAGCTCTGATACCACTTGATCCGAAAATATCTTTTAAATGACAATGGTTGCATTATTAAGCATGTGTTAATTAACCAATTAGGAAGTTGAATGAAAGAGGAATAAATATGACAACCACATAAACATATACAGATATGAAATAAATCATAAAAAACAACAAACCATAAACACCAATGTGATAACGAAGTTCAACAATCTCGCCTATGTTTCTAGGCCTTGTCTCAGTGGGATTTTATTATTTATGTTTGAATCTTTAAATTTACATCATGAAAGTTCCAATGGATTACAACAATGATCTGGTCATGTTCTAACAGATCTCATGAACCCATAAAAAATGATGGCACCCAAATGGATTACAACAATGAAAGTTCCAATGGATTACAACAATGATCTGGTCATGTTCTAACAGATCTCCCAGAAATGGCCCGCAAAGGTGCACTCCTCAATATCTTCCCTACATAACAATGGCCTTGGATCAACAATTTGGCATCATAAACTTGTTATAAATCTCCTTGGCCTCAAGAGTTTCTGGTTTATATAGGGATCAATTTGGAAACCATCTCCCAACTTCCCCCCAATATTTGGCCTAAAAAAGGGCCCAAGATCTCCCAAAAATGGATAAAATCCATCAAATATGCTGATAAAATCAAAAGAAAATCATATACCATAGTTTAAAACCCACCTTGGAGAAATATAAGGTGCAACCCGTCAAAGTATGTGCTCCTAGGCATATGGGTTCACACCATGTGTCCAAGCGCTTATTTGTTGTGCGCTGGCCCCTTGATCTCTAAGCCCCCGATCACATTGCATGGCCATGTGGCTAGTCCTTAGTCGTTTGTGTGCTAACTGGTAGTTTATCCCCCCAAAATAATCCCCTGGACTAGCGCCCTCGTCGACGGGAAAGTCTGACCGACCAGGTGCTATCCGTTTACCCACACGCCAAATGTATGGTTAGGCTCGAGTCATGTGGAGCGTTAATGTGACCGCAATCTGAGGAGGTTGGCGCATATCAAAACCCGTGCTAACACTTGAATGCAGGGGTCTAGGTCATATGGATCACCCCCGAAATCGAGGGCTAGTTTGGAGATACCATATTTCATGCACCAAACAACATAACACGAAGGGTATGGTCATATGTCGTGGTTATATGGTTACACTGAGGGCTAGGGCTAAGCCCCAACCCTTTTTTCGCCTGGAACTATCCACCATTCACTTTATATAGAAGTGGCTCCCTTATGGTGTTAAGAACCATTGGTAGGAAGGATGGTAGATAGACCTATGCGAAACCTTTGGCGCCCCAATAGGTCATGGGTTTGAACCTAGTGAAACTAAGAATTATTTTTCCAATACAAACGACCAATGCATGGGTGCCACGTGGCATTGATTTTTCACCACTAATTTGCCACATGTCAAGCACCCAATAAATGTTGAGTGAACACATTACCAACAACTACCATGTCAACACACCTGCCACATGTATGTTCTTTCCATGTTAGCTATATGGGCGTGCCACGTGTCACCCTTGCAGTGGTGACACATGTCACCCCCACATTGGTCCACCTATCGTGTCCATGTTAGCATCCGTACACCTAGTCACCCTGCCAGATGTCAGTCTGTATGCTCAGTCACTGTACGGTCAGCTGTATAGATCCTACCATGTTAGCACCAACTGTTCATGCCACATCATCTGTATGGTTGTACGACCTGTACAGTTAGCTGCCACATGGCACTGTATAGACTATACAATCATCATTGTTTTTGTTTGTTTGGAAAAATTAACAGATCGCCATAACCTGAGCATATGGTGTCCATTTGATCCCGTTCAAATTGAGTTGGGTTTGTATCGATGAAGCCTACACACACGCCCATTTTTAATCCATTTTGAGAACTTTGATTTTTTAGGCCTTTCTGAGCCCCATCAAGCTCCTGGATCCAAATCTATATCAACTAAAGCGAGTCAGCAAGATACTGGGAGTCCTTCCACTCCCATACCTACTATAGTTAATGATACTCCTTTGACACCTTCATCCACAATGGTTGTAGTTACAGAGGTGCCTATCATCACCTCTGCCCATCCTATAGTGAACACTCAACCTATAGCCACAAACCCTTTTGGGTCTCTTTGTCACTCACCGAAATATAACGTTCAGTCCATCCCTATGGCCTCTAGTCATTTTTCTTATGGTATGCCGAATTTCACATCGTAGTTTCCAAACTCCATCCCAATGACTGGTATGAATACTAGCGTTGGACTTGGGGGAACAACTCCTCCATACACTCCACACTCATTTGGTGGCACTCATGTACCTCAAACAACTCCTACCATTGGAGGCATTCCTCCTCTTAATCTTGGGTCTAATCATGTTGCTTCTAGATGGAGTAACCAACCTAGAGGATAAGCTACCACTCACATTTCGTCCTTTACACCCACCTCCTTTGTGTCAATTTTGACCAACACGTTTGACATGAAGAATCCACCTTTATCCTCAGGATTCACATCCAGAGGAGGTCAGTTTCACACCTTGGGAAACCCCAACCCAAAGCCACTCTAGCTAGGGGAAGTTTTTATAACCCTAATTAGAACATTCTTACTGGATTGGTGCCCAACCAACCCGTTATGAATCAGTCTGGAGGAGGGTCTTATAATCCCGGACAGGGCCATGGTACTTACCAGAACCCTTGATGGGCTGCAATTCCCCAACCACAATATTTCAAAGGGAGATTGGGGCCAGATACTGCAACCCCGTATCCCTTTTCTGTCCACCCTCAATCTATCATACTTGTCTAAGTTAATGAATGACCCTAGCGTCATGATCCATCATGGCCCTCTATCCCCACTAAGATTCCTTCGGATATTCCAAAATTTGAGGGAAGGACTGGTGAGGATCCCGGTGATCACGTTACCACCTTTCACCTGTGTTTCTCTTTGAATTACCTTAATGACGATTCTATTCGGTTAATATTGTTTCAACGCACCCTCACGGGGGTGGCCACAAAATGGCATATCGAGCTACCTAGGGGGGCATACACAACTTTTAATTAGTTAGTTTTAGTCTTCGTCAATCACTTCCAATTGTCGGTTCGTTACGATGATGGAATCAAAATTTTGTCAACGTTTCATCAGGATAGTGCCACTCATATCTTGTATCAAATCCAGGAGTGGCATAGACATAAGAGGTTGATCAAGGCCTACATACCCCCATAATTCTTTCCAAAGTGGTTCCTGAAATCTCTCTTGCCTTATATTTCGAAGGATGTTTCTACATCTGGGGTCACTTCTGAGGAAGCGACAATTTTTAAAGCCCATCAGTTAGATCTTATATATGCTTAGTCTGGGATTTTATATGAGATTCTTCCTGACGCGCCAAGTTCAAACTATGAACTTAGAAAAAATCTCGGACCTCATGTCGATGGCATTGTGGGCTTCGTCGATGTGAAATCCGTAGAATCAGTGACAAGCCATTTGAAAGACTTGTCTCTAAACCAGTCTGCAGGAGGGCCAACTTCATCTATGTCCTCTAATCCCACTCAATTGATGGATGTACGCTTTGTGAAATTGTCGACTAGCCCAAATGGTAACTAGCAACCAAGAGGGAATAAGAAGAAAGGATGTAATAATAATCGTAGGGGTGGGAAGAATAATAATAAACCAAAGGACAATGGTAATAATGAGAAGATGAATACCAATGTTGGTGAGGGAAAGAAAGAAAGGAGGAATGTGAAGTTTCCCTGTAAGCTTTGTACAGATGATCACCTTACACATTTATGCCCTAAACTCGTGGAAGCTGTGAGGCTTTTATCTCTACCACCCACCGTGCCGACTAATCCTTTTCCACATAACTAGCACATGGCCTCTAGCTCCTCGAAATTCATAAATGTGGCGAGTGGGAGTCAAAACCCACTGACATAAGACAATGAATGTTTATGTATCAATATGGTTAAGTATGAGTTTAATGTATCCACTTGGTCTCATGATTATAGTTCTCCACAAAATTTACCTAGTCTAGAGTCTCCCCCTCTTCAAGAGACACCCTTACAGATTGAAAAACCAGAGCCCCCACCTCGTATTTTGAAAGGATTACTTAAGCGCTCTACCCACAATCCTAATGCTAGAGCTGCCCATAATTACTCTATTTTTGAGGACCTGGGTCAAATACCTTGTGCAATGTCATCTCTGGAGATACTCTAGACATGTCCTTCATAGAGGAATTCCTTTCTATATGCGTTAGGAGATGTAGATCCTTGTGGCTTGAAACTTATCAAGTTTTATGTCACAGATGTGAAGCCTCCCTTGCCTTACCATGTGTCATTCCAAATCCACATGGGCTACTCAAAGTATACCATCAATCGTACTATTTTCGATGAAGGCACTCCAACATGTGTGATGTCCTTGGTCTGTTGGAAAGCCCTTGCACCTCTTACCCTTTCTCAGTCTCCGACCATGTTGACTTCTTTTGATGGTCGTTCCTTCCACCCTCATGGTACTCTTCCCTTCTTT
>JZKD02S0966516.1:0-13697 GCA_000966675.3 Picea glauca
CTTTTGAACATTGAATTTTAGGAGGATCCTCTCGAATCCATTTCTCTTTTGAACATTGAATTTTAGAAGGATTATCTTGACTTCATTTTTATTTTTAACATTGATTTTTTAGTATAATTTAGAGTTTAAAGTTTGGGCATTCAAAAGGTTTTATTGAACTTGTTCATTTTTATTTTTCATTTTATTCTTTTTCATTTCTCTTTTTAAATAATGATTTAAAAAAAAAAATTAAAAGTGTTATCTTTAATTTATTCTTCATTTCAATATTGAAAAAAAATTCAAATATAATTTAGATTTTAAAACGTAAGATTTATGGAAAGTCTTCTTGAATTCATTTTTTTTAAATAATAATTTTTTTCCTTAACATGGAGTGCATAGTTTGAAGCTCGAGGATTTTGGGGGGCCCTTGAACTCTTTCCAAACTTTTAAATAAAGTGGGATTCATATTGGGAAATTGGAGAAAGGGAAAAGTTACATTTTTTTTGGATGTTGAGTTTTATTCACTATTTGCACATTAAATGAAAACATATGAAGATATTTACATTGTAATTTTAGTAGTATTTTTTTTTGGCCTCTCATTTGATTTGATAGTAGCCTCATGTTATCTCTTAATACACCCATTATGCATTTGTTTTTGTTTACATTCTTATTCACATTAAATGAAAGCATATGAAGATATTTGCATTGTAATTTTAGTAGTATTTCTCTTTGGCCTCTCATTTGATTTGATAGTGGCCTCATGTTATCTCTTAATACACCCATTATGCATTTGTTTTTGTTCACATTCTTATTCACATTAAATGAAAACATATGAAGATATTTGCATTGTAATTTTAGTAGCATTTCTTTTTGGCCTCTCATTTGATTTGATAGTGGCCTCATGTTATCTCTTAATACACCCATTATACATTTGTTTTTGTTCACATTCTTATTCATTTATTATGTATTGTTCCTCATTTGAGTTTTAGTTATTAAAATTCAAATGCAAATAGTTTTGTTTTATTTGGTTCTTAATTATTATTTGTTTTTTAATGTTTTTTAAGTTATTTTTCTTACTAAAAGATTTTAACTTTTAACAAATCTAAATTCTAATATAAAATGTTAGTTTTAGTTTCTTTTGAAATAACCTAATTCAACTTACAAAATTTTCCAAAATTTAGGAAAAAAATTAAACTTAAATTAACTCAAAAAATTCAAACTTTTTACTGTAACATTATAATATAATAAGTTATATTTTGCCAAAGGATATGGCTCATAACTTTTTCCTTATTACTACTTTTAAGTGACCTTTTCTCCTTGTTGCTATTTTCATGTGACTCGTGTACATTTTCTAACTTTTTCCTTGTTACTATTTTTAAGTGACCTTTTTTCCTTCTTGATATTTTCTTTTCATGTGACTTATGTACATTTTATAAGATTGTTCTTAAAGGGTATAAAAAAATCATGATGCAAGTGCTTTTTTTATCAAAAATGATGATAATAATAGTAATTGTGGTCTCTCGAGTTTGTGTGATTATTAGCAATGTGAGTGGGGACCAAGCAATGTGAGTGGGGACCAATATAAACAATGATAATAGTAGTAGTTGTGATCTTTCTAATTTGTGTTACCATTAGCCATGTGAGAGTGGGACCAATATGGTGATACTTTTATGGTGTTGTGAAAACAAAGGTGAGAGTGGGGACCAATATGGTATACTTTTATGGTGTTGTGAAAACAAAGGTGTATAGTATTTTGTTGGACACGACATAAAAAATAATATAAAAATAAATTATAGATAGACATTTAATCATATTCAAGTATTTGATCGGAGTGATTTTATCATAGACAAATTATTTTAGATGATGCAGTTTTCATTAAATAATAAAGATGAGTGAATAATTTTTCTATTTAATTAATAATAAATATTCTCTTTATTAATATCTATTAATGTGTTTGTATAGTTTGATTGAGTCTAATAATTTAATAACACGTGTTTCTTTTCAAGAGATTACAAATTCAAATTTAAAAGAAATAGGGTATGTACACCTTAATAGACTTTAAATACACAACTTGACTTAATAGTTAGGAACATGTATTTCCTCCTTGTTCTATGTTTTAGTCTAAATATTCTATGTTTCTCTTTCCCAACATATTTAAAAAAATCAATATTTAAAATTTAATAAGTTTGGGCCTTTCTCTTATTCTAATGCCAAACTGATAACATACGGGTAGACACATTATATCGAAAATGAATATTATTTATCAAATTTGTGCATCGAGGGTAAGTGGGGATTCCGATGCTTCTGCCTATTGTCAAAAGTGAATCGACAATTATGAGAGAGTGACCATTTTCGCATCCGAATGCGTACGTAACACTCTTAATTGGCCAATGGGCGGTCATGCCACTTTTCACAATGGCCACGTACCTTTGTCGATAAATATTGTCGTAAATGCTTGATTTTCAATGTTTGGCAGTGAGGGATTATCCGGGATTTCTTGCAGTGACAGCCATTAAGTTTTGTACAGTAAAACTGATGAATGTACGCTGGCTACTGAACAAGAGAATTGATAAGTTGGAATTCATGTCAAATAGCATTGACGAATAACTCGAGCTGGCTCACGGGCTTTTACAATTTATTTTAGNATCCATTTCTCTTTTGAACATTGAATTTTAGAAGGATTATCTTGACTTCATTTTTATTTTTAACATTGATTTTTTAGTATAATTTAGAGTTTAAAGTTTGGGCATTCAAAAGGTTTTATTGAACTTGTTCATTTTTATTTTTCATTTTATTCTTTTTCATTTCTCTTTTTAAATAATGATTTAAAAAAAAAAATTAAAAGTGTTATCTTTAATTTATTCTTCATTTCAATATTGAAAAAAAATTCAAATATAATTTAGATTTTAAAACGTAAGATTTATGGAAAGTCTTCTTGAATTCATTTTTTTTAAATAATAATTTTTTTCCTTAACATGGAGTGCATAGTTTGAAGCTCGAGGATTTTGGGGGGCCCTTGAACTCTTTCCAAACTTTTAAATAAAGTGGGATTCATATTGGGAAATTGGAGAAAGGGAAAAGTTACATTTTTTTTGGATGTTGAGTTTTATTCACTATTTGCACATTAAATGAAAACATATGAAGATATTTACATTGTAATTTTAGTAGTATTTTTTTTTGGCCTCTCATTTGATTTGATAGTAGCCTCATGTTATCTCTTAATACACCCATTATGCATTTGTTTTTGTTTACATTCTTATTCACATTAAATGAAAGCATATGAAGATATTTGCATTGTAATTTTAGTAGTATTTCTCTTTGGCCTCTCATTTGATTTGATAGTGGCCTCATGTTATCTCTTAATACACCCATTATGCATTTGTTTTTGTTCACATTCTTATTCACATTAAATGAAAACATATGAAGATATTTGCATTGTAATTTTAGTAGCATTTCTTTTTGGCCTCTCATTTGATTTGATAGTGGCCTCATGTTATCTCTTAATACACCCATTATACATTTGTTTTTGTTCACATTCTTATTCATTTATTATGTATTGTTCCTCATTTGAGTTTTAGTTATTAAAATTCAAATGCAAATAGTTTTGTTTTATTTGGTTCTTAATTATTATTTGTTTTTTAATGTTTTTTAAGTTATTTTTCTTACTAAAAGATTTTAACTTTTAACAAATCTAAATTCTAATATAAAATGTTAGTTTTAGTTTCTTTTGAAATAACCTAATTCAACTTACAAAATTTTCCAAAATTTAGGAAAAAAATTAAACTTAAATTAACTCAAAAAATTCAAACTTTTTACTGTAACATTATAATATAATAAGTTATATTTTGCCAAAGGATATGGCTCATAACTTTTTCCTTATTACTACTTTTAAGTGACCTTTTCTCCTTGTTGCTATTTTCATGTGACTCGTGTACATTTTCTAACTTTTTCCTTGTTACTATTTTTAAGTGACCTTTTTTCCTTCTTGATATTTTCTTTTCATGTGACTTATGTACATTTTATAAGATTGTTCTTAAAGGGTATAAAAAAATCATGATGCAAGTGCTTTTTTTATCAAAAATGATGATAATAATAGTAATTGTGGTCTCTCGAGTTTGTGTGATTATTAGCAATGTGAGTGGGGACCAAGCAATGTGAGTGGGGACCAATATAAACAATGATAATAGTAGTAGTTGTGATCTTTCTAATTTGTGTTACCATTAGCCATGTGAGAGTGGGACCAATATGGTGATACTTTTATGGTGTTGTGAAAACAAAGGTGAGAGTGGGGACCAATATGGTATACCTTTATGGTGTTGTGAAAACAAAGGTGTATAGTATTTTGTTGGACATGACATAAAAAATAATATAAAAATAAATTATAGATAGACATTTAATCATATTCAAGTATTTGATCGGAGTGATTTTATCATAGACAAATTATTTTAGATGATCGCAGTTTTCATTAAATAATAAAGATGAGTGAATAATTTTTCTATTTAATTAATAATAAATATTCTCTTTATTAATATCTATTAATGTGTTTGTATAGTTTGATTGAGTCTAATGATTTAATAATACGTGTTTCTTTTCAAGAGATTACAAATTCAAATTTAAAAAAAATAGGGTATGTAAACCTTAATAGACTTTAAATACACAACTTGACTTAACAGTTAGGAACATATATTTCCTCCTTATTCTATGTTTTAGTCTAAATATTCTATGTTTCTCTTTCCCAACATATTTAAAAAAATCAATATTTAAAATTTAATAAGTTTGGGCCTTTCTCTTATTCTAATGCCAAACTGATAACATACGGGTAGACACATTATATCGAAAATGAATATTATTTATCAAATTTGTGCATCGAGGGTAAGTGGGGATTCCGATGCTTCTGCCTATTGTCAAAAGTGAATCGACAATTATGAGAGAGTGACCATTTTCGCATCCGAATGCGTACGTAACACTCTTAATTGGCCAATGGGCGGTCATGCCACTTTTCACAATGGCCACGTACCTTTGTCGATAAATATTGTCGTAAATGCTTGATTTTCAATGTTTGGCAGTGAGGGATTATCCGGGATTTCTTGCAGTGACAGCCATTAAGTTTTGTACAGTAAAACTGATGAATGTACGCTGGCTACTGAACAAGAGAATTGATAAGTTGGAATTCATGTCAAATAGCATTGACGAATAACTCGAGCTGGCTCACGGGCTTTTACAATTTATTTTAGAAGTACATTATAAGAGTTGATATATATAAATTAAGTTTTGTAGGTTTATTAGTTGGCTAAGAGCTTTGTTTGGCTAATATAGCAAGAAGCAAGGAAACAGGGTAACGGTTCGAAACAGGTTAATGGTTCAAGACTTAAAAGGTCTATGGTAGTATTGAAAATTTGCCTCTTACTATCCATTAGCTGGTTATTTCAAGTGGTCTGGTTTTCCTTAATAAGGATGATGAGTCTCCTTCTGCAGAAGCATAAACTAACCCCATAATTGAAAACAAACATTGACTTTGATAGCTATACCTCTGATATTATAGCTTATAGAACTATAATAGATTATCTTGATTTGGTATGCTGAAAATCTGTCTTTTTCATGGGAGATAATTTGCTAGAAATATGTCTAGCAAGATTCTTAATCAGATGTGGTATGATTGTTTATGAAATTGGTATTCCATATATGGATAAACGGTATCAAGCTGCTGAATTAGCACTTTTTTAAAAGATAAGTGTATAAAAATGTGTATACCAATACCACGAATTGTGGAGAGGGTGATGAGTCTTCCTGCATTCACGGATAGCAGTGATGGTTGTCTCCACTGTGCTAGTTGACAACTAAGTTATGATAGGTTTCCCCACTGTTTAAAAAAAATTTATTAGTTGATTTTGGGTTTTATAAGTTGAAATCAAGTTCTATTGGCTGCCCATGCTTTTGACAAATCACACCTATCAGTTAGAAGTGATTCAGCTTGTAGTCTAGACGGATATTTTCTGTTTAATTTTGTCGGAGATTCGATCAGAAATTGTTGGTTCTGCAGATTTGAGTGGTTAATTCTATAAAATTTGAGTGCTCCAAGATTTTCCAGCAGACTGAATCCATATCTGCATTCAGAAATACAATTTAAACAACACAAAATTATAATTTCGTTCAAATTTATATGATCTAATTCGAAAAAAAAAACACCAAAACATTAAACACTTAACAATATCAATTTCAAGTAAAAACATAGTTATCTTTCCAAATCTATCACGAATCTATCCAAATGGTCAAAACATCTATCAATCCAAATCGGCAAAGGCTCTATCCTAAAACTATCCAAATCGTCAAAGGCTCTATCAACATTTTCTTTACTCAATAAGCATCATCAAATGAGAAAACTTATTTATTTGAGAAAAATAAAAGTTATTTTTCTGAAATACGAAGCTTGTTACTATACACCAATGAAGTGATCTAGAATCCTTTCATAAACAATATTCTTAAAATGAAGTGATCTAGAATCCTTTCATAAACAATATTCTTAAAGATTTTACTCGATGGTGAATCTATCCTTATCGTCAAAGGCTCTATCAAAATTTTCTTTACTCAATAAGCACCATCACTCAATAAGCACCATCAAATGAGAAACTTTTTTTCTTTGAAAAAAATATAAATTATTTTGAAATACGAAACTTGCTACTATACACCAATGCAGGGATGGGAAACCTATACTACACCAATGAAGTGATGGGAAACCTATAAGATGAAACAACTAATCTAGAAAATTTCTCCACTGACAATACTTTTCCAAATCCTCAATGATGCAGGGATGAGAAACCTATAAGATGAAACAATTAATCTAGAAAATTTCTCCACTGAACACTTTCCCAAATCCTCAATGATGGGAAACCTATAAGATGATGAAACAACTAACTAAAAATTTCTCCCACTGACAACACTTTTCCAAATCCTCATCATTGAGGAGAGAAGGAAATTTAAAAAATATATAACACTTTTCCAAATCCTTGTCACCAGACTTTAAGGGAGAGAAAGACAGGATTTTGATTGGATCCATTTCCTTTTATACAGTAGCCCACTTCACTGGAAGAAACGCCCCTAATTTAAGCCCATACAGTAAGGCAAAATCTGGTATGATTGAAGAGAGAAGAAAATTGCATCTACAGCACCCACTTGACTGGAAGAAAAGCCCCTAATTTAAGCCCATACAGTAAATGCAAAATCTGGTATGATTGAAGAGCACCCACTTAACTGGAAGAAAAGCCCCTAATTTAAGCCCATACAGTTTAGGCAAAATCTGGAATGATTGAAGACGGAAGAAAATTGCATCTACAGCACCTCATAAGTGAGAATTGGAAAGCCCCTAATTTAAGCCCATACAGTAAAAGCAAAGCAAAATCTGGTATGATTGAAGCGGGAAGAAAATTGCATCTACAGCACGTCACGTCATAAGTGAGAATTTGTTGTTTAGCTAGAGGCATAAAAATTGGTAACAGTAGATGACTCACCTAATGAAGCTAGCAGTCAACACAAAAGAGAAAGTTTTTACTAATTTTTTAGGTTTTTTTNTTCTATGTTTTAGTCTAAATATTCTATGTTTCTCTTTCCCAACATATTTAAAAAAATCAATATTTAAAATTTAATAAGTTTGGGCCTTTCTCTTATTCTAATGCCAAACTGATAACATACGGGTAGACACATTATATCGAAAATGAATATTATTTATCAAATTTGTGCATCGAGGGTAAGTGGGGATTCCGATGCTTCTGCCTATTGTCAAAAGTGAATCGACAATTATGAGAGAGTGACCATTTTCGCATCCGAATGCGTACGTAACACTCTTAATTGGCCAATGGGCGGTCATGCCACTTTTCACAATGGCCACGTACCTTTGTCGATAAATATTGTCGTAAATGCTTGATTTTCAATGTTTGGCAGTGAGGGATTATCCGGGATTTCTTGCAGTGACAGCCATTAAGTTTTGTACAGTAAAACTGATGAATGTACGCTGGCTACTGAACAAGAGAATTGATAAGTTGGAATTCATGTCAAATAGCATTGACGAATAACTCGAGCTGGCTCACGGGCTTTTACAATTTATTTTAGCAGTACATTATAAGAGTTGATATATATAAATTAAGTTTTGTAGGTTTATTAGTTGGCTAAGAGCTTTGTTTGGCTAATATAGCAAGAAGCAAGGAAACAAGGTAACGGTTCGAAACAGGTTAACGGTTCAAGACTTAAAAGGTCTATGGTAGTATTGAAAATTTGCTTTTTACTATCCATTAGCTGGTTATTCCAAGTGGTCTGGTTTTCCTTCAATAAGGGTGATGAGTCTCCTTCTGCAGAAGCATAAAATAGTCTCATAATTAAAAACAAACATTGTCTTTGATAGCTATACCTCTGCTACTATAGCTTATAGAACTATAATAGATTATCTTGATTTGGTATGCGGAAAATTTGTCTTTTTCATGGGAGATAATTTGCTAGAAATATCTCTAGCAAGATTCTTAATCAGATGTGATATAATCGTTTATGAAATTGGTATTCCATATATGGATAAACGGTATCAAGTTGCTGAATTAGCACTTTTAAAAGATACATGTATAAAAATGTGTATACCAATACCACGAAATGTGGAGAGGGTGATGAGTCTTCCTGCATTCACAGATAGCAGTGATGGTTGTCTCCACTGCTAGTTGACAACTAAGTTATGATCGGTTTTCCCACTGTGTAAAAAATGTTTATTAGTTGGTTTTGGGTTTTATAAGTTGAAATCAAGTTCTATTGGCTGCCCATGCTTTTGACAAGTCACACCTATCAGTTAGAAGTGATTCAGCTTGTAGTCTAGACGGATATTTTCTGTTTAATTTTGTCGGAGATTCGATCAGAAATTGTTGGTTCTACAGATTTGAGTGGTTAATTCTATAAAATCTGAGTGCTCCAAGATTTTCCAGCAAGCTGAATCCATATCTGCATTCAGAAATACAATTTAAACAACACAAAATTATAATTTCATTCAAATTTATATGGTTCAATTCGAAAAAAAACACCAAAACATTAAACACTTAACAATACCAATTTCAATTTCAAGTAAAAACATAATTATCTTTCCAAATCTATCACGAATCTATCCAAATGGTCAAAACATCTATCAATCCAAATCGGCAAAGGCTCTATCCTAAAACTATCCAAATCGTCAAAGGCTCTATCAAAATTTTCTTTACTCAATAAGCATCATCAAATGAGAAAACTTATTTATTTGAGAAAAATAAAAGTTATTTTTCTGAAATACGAAGCTTGTTACTATACACCAATGAAGTGATCTAGAATCCTTTCATAAACAATATTCTTAAAATGAAGTGATCCAGAATCCTTTCATAAACAATATTCTTGAAGATTTTACTCGATGCTGAATCTATCCTAATCGTCAAAGGCTCTATCAAAATTTTCTTTACTCAATAAGCACCATCAAATAAGAAATTTTTTTCTTAGAAAAAAATATAAATTATATTTTGAAATACGAAACTTGCTACTATACACCAATGCAGGGATGGGAAACCTATACTACACCAATGAAGTGATAGGAAACCTATAAGATGAAACAACTAATCTAGAAAATTTCTCCACTGACAACACTTTTCCAAATCCTCAATGATGCAGGGATGAGAAACCGATAAGATGAAACAATTAATCTAGAAAATTTCTCCACTGAACACTTTTCCAAATCCTCAATGATGGGAAACCTATAAGATGATGAAACAACTAATCTAAAAATTTCTCCCACTGACAACACTTTTCCAAATCTTCAATGACAACACTTTTCCAAATCCTCATCATTGAGGAGAGAAGGAAATTTTAAATTATACATAATACTTTTCCAAATCCTTGTCACCAGACTTTAAGGGAGAGAGACAGGATTTTGATTGGATCCATTTCCTTTTATACAGTAGCCCACTTCACTGGAAGAAACGCCCCTAATTTAAGCCCATACAGTAAGGCAAAATCTGGTATGATTGAAGAGAGAAGAAAATTGCATCTACAGCACCCACTTGACTGGAAGAAAAGCCCCTAATTTAAGCCCATACAGTAAATGCAAAATCTGGTATGATTGAAGAGCACCCACTTAACTGGAAGAAAAGCCCCTAATTTAAGCCCATACAGTTTAGGCAAAATCTGGAATGATTGAAGACGGAAGAAAATTGCATCTACAGCACCTCATAAGTGAGAATTGGAAAGCCCCTAATTTAAGCCCATACAGTAAAAGCAAAGCAAAATCTGGTATGATTGAAGCGGGAAGAAAATTGCATCTACAGCACGTCACGTCATAAGTGAGAATTTGTTGTTTAGCTAGAGGCATAAAAATTGGTAACAGTAGATGACTCACCTAATGAAGCTAGCAGTCAACACAAAAGAGAAAGTTTTTACTAATTTTTTAGGTTTTTTTTAGTGTTTTGTGGTAAAATTTGGTGTGAATTGGTAACTTGGTTAGTTTTTCTGAGACCCCCGGTCTGCTGGAGAAATTGCACATCCTGCAAACATAACTCTCCATTATGAGAGGAATTCGAACCTGGGCCAAGCTGCCCCACCCCCGGTCTGCTGGAGAAATTGCACATCCTGCAAACATAACTCTCCATTATGAGAGGAATTCGAACCTGGGCCAAGCTGCCCCTATATTGCTTAATTGGATGCCTTACTATAAGAGACGGCTACCATTAAACCAAATCCTTTTTGATTGGATCCATTAGCTTTTATACAATAAACCACTTGACTGGAAGGAAAGCCCCTAATTTAAGCCCATACAGTAAGGCAAAATCTGGGATGATTGAAGACAGAAGAAAATTACATCTACAGCACCCACTTGACCGGAATGAAAGCCCCTAATTTAAGCCCATACAGTAAGGCAAAATCTGGTATAATTGAAGAGGGAAGAAAATTGCATCTGCAGCACCTCATAAGTGGAAGAGAGAAGAAAATTGAAGGGGGAAGAAAATTGCATCTACAGCACCTCATAAGAGGAAGAGAGAAGAAAATTGCATCTACAGCATACAGCACCCACTTGACTGGAAGGAAAGCCCCTAAGTAAGGCAAAATCTGGTATGATTGAAGAGGGAAGAAAATTGCATCTACAGCACCTCATAAGTGAGAATTTGTTGTTTAGCTCAAGGCATAAAAATTGAATTGGTAAGAGCAGATGAATCACCTAAATTTGTTGTTTAGCTCAAGGCATAAAAATTGAATTGGTAAGAGCAGATGACTCACCTAAATTTGTTGTTTAGCTCAAGGCATAAAAATTGAATTGGTAAGAGCARATGACTCACCTAATGARGCTAGCAGTCAACACAAAAAAKAAAGTTTTTACTTAAAAAAATTATTTTTATTTATTTATAGTCWTTTATGGTAGAATYTGGTGTGAGTTGGTAACTTGGTAAGTTTTTTCTACATACATGTTTGCTGCCACTATAACTGTGGGAGAAATGTTTGCTGCCACTATAACTGTAACTGCTGGAGAAATTGCCTGTAGAAATTGCACAAATTGCCTGGAGAAATTGCATACCAGGCAAGCACAACTCTCAATTAATAGAGAAATTTAAACCAGGACCGAGCAGCCCCTATATTACTTAACTGGATGCCTTACCGTACCGGAAGGCTACTGTTTCACCAAACCCTCGAAGGCGCCGTACTAATTTACATTAAAACAATAATATCTAGAAAAGAAGTTATCCAAACGTTGTACCTTAAAAATTTGAGAAGAAAATGAAAAATATGATTAAGCGAAAAAGAGATCAGTCCTTCAATATATACATATAAACCCTTCTTATATTTTAATAATTCATCGTACAGATCCTTTGATCTTGATTTTTACCCATTACGGATGATGTTCAAATTTTCGAAGAAATGGCTATGGACATTGAAGTTGAGTACACATCAGAATTTCGCTAAAACCATGAGCAGCTCAAGAGAGCCAGTCGACAGTTCCAGAATGATGAAAGCCACGCACCAAAAAGTTATAATAATATGGAAGATATTTGTATTTCCAATAAAAACATAGTGAAATTAATATCTGTATGAGATCAAAAGGTGGTCGAGGAGGATCAGGTAGCACGGTTATTATCAATATTAACATGGTATTAACACTCATGGCCAGATTACCTTAATAAAACAACATCCCGAAACGGCTGTACAGTGGTCGGATTATCAGACGATGGGCCAGTCGTACAAATATTTTACTGAGCTTCTACAGACTGATCTGTTCGATTTATAACGCCATTAGCAGCGGCCGTGGGCGTTGTCGTGGGCATGGGCTTCTTACCCCAATAGCCGGACGGCGATCGATGAAGGCGGCAACGAAAGGAGCCCTCATGAGTGGTCGGAGAACAGAGGCATGGTCTCTGCCCGGATTTTGGAGAAGAACTGTTCGTCGCCAGATCTTCCGAAGACGAAGTCGTGGTCATAGACTTTGGTGATCTTAACGCCGACTCTGTGTTCAACTTCAGACCATGGAGATCACCAGTCAAAGTCGCCATTCTCTACAGCAAAGCAACGCAACGCAACGCAAGACGACGAAGAAGACAACGATAGCTATATATGCAAAATACAGAAGCCCTAGAATAGCAAAACAAAAAAAATTGACTGAGCACAGAGGACGGAATAATCAAGAGCGGAAGAGCCCGTAATTCTTGCAAGAAATCGCAGCGATCGGATCGGAGAAGCTGTTATTGCTTCAAACTGAGAAGAAAAAGAGCGTGGCGAACAGAGAAAAAGCCGAAGCCGAAGCGGGGGCCGGCGCTGGGTGAACCAAAAGGCATCCGGGCATTGTGTTTATATAGAAATTGGGAAGTTGAGAAGACTGGAGAGAATCGCACCGCCCTTATCTTCACGTCTTACGTGTGCCTGCTTCTTCCAAAAGCATTGCACTCATCAATCCGTGCATGGGTCCCAAGTTCCAACCAACTACCGTTCTCAATAGACACGTACCAGCCCGGGCCCCTGTTTCTACACGCCCGCAGTTAATTTGTTATCGTCTCACCGCCAGCCAGTTTGAATTTCAGGACCTTCAATACTCTCGATCTTATCTGCAATGTGGAGACCTAGAATTATTGAGGGCCGGCTTGGATACAATTATGAGAAGACCAGGACTTGGGGCCACACACTCTGTCCCGGTGACATGAACCGATAGAGAAGTTATCACACCAGTTGTATTATTGGTTTAGTTTTTGTTAATACATTTGCCAGTAATAAAATCTGGTCATCATATTCATTGGTATAGAGTTTTAAACTTCCACTCATATATTCTTAAGATCATAAACAGTTTTAAGTCATATTCCAAAATCAATTATATTTTTTTAATCATATATATTTTTTATATTTTAAAAATAAATTAAAAATAATATTATTCTTTTATAAATTTTAAAATAAATTGATTTGATTATACTATTAAAATATTATCATATCATTTACCAAATAAAATTTTAGTAGAATGATAACATTTTACTGTATAACTATTTATATTAATTGCATGAGATTTTTTTTTGGATATAATTGGTTGGAAGTTTTTGAAACATCCAAAGTTTAGGGTGAACACTCCACTCGTTATTAAGGATAAAAGAAGTTGATATGTTTGAAAAGGAGTGTTGAGGCTAGTTTATATATAAGACACGAGACCATTAGATGTTAGTGAGAAAGAAAGATAAACTAATAGAAAAGATAAAAATATAAAA
>JZKD02S0966560.1:0-13697 GCA_000966675.3 Picea glauca
CGAGGGCCTTCCCCCGATTCTCTATAAACCCTTTTTCGGTCCTCGTCTTCTCCCCGAAATTTCTTCCTTCTCTCCTCGTGGCCACCTAGCCCTCCTTAGTTTTTCATGTCGATATTCTAGCTGTCGAATGGAGTCTGAAAACAAAATCGACATTGACTATGGTGACAATCCAATCACCTGCAAAATATTTGTATCCCAAGATGAGTTCCTCCACAAAAGATCCATGCTAGGTTTGTTAAGAGTTGTAGTTTTCGACAATCTCTTTATTTACTTATAGTTAATACATGCAATAATATATTTACCATAAATTGTCCAATGTATATTTACACTGAAAGGCGTACACCTATTGATAATGGGCACAATTAATTACCTTTTAATTACGCTGAAAGGCGTACACCTATTGACAATGGGCACAATTAATTACCTTTTAATTTAAAATTCTAATCTGATTGCTAACAATTGAATATGTTGGCATATTCTTAGTCATCTTGCCAAATCAATGAATATGATTTACTCTTGATAACTTTCTTGTATTTTTGAATTCATCAGTTAACATGTTTACTTTTTAACATTTACCTAATCATATTAAAAAATTACTGTATCACCATATGATTGCCACATTTAAATGATTAATGTTTGATATTAACACGTTTAGATTATTAAAAGATATTGAATCTTAACGTTTGAGATTAACACATTTAGATTATTAGCAGATATTGAATCGCTAGACCCACCTAACATTTCATTTTCATTTAGTTGTCCTCACATTTCATATTGGATTGTCGTTTCATATTGGATCTCCGTTTCTGCATGAGTGTGGTAATGTATGATTCCAGGTGTCCTAAGACGCAATGGAAGGTGGAATAGTAGGAAGCCACAACCAACTCGATTGCCTGTGATAAGATTGTGCAAATATTTGGCTAATAAATACCAAGAATATAGTGGTAGTTGCGATCTGTTGGGAAGAACAGAGTAGAGCAAGTTGTGGTGCGAGGTGGAATCTCAGCAATTTCATCCTCCATTTTATGCGATTATAGAGCAGGTTTTCATAAATTCGTTGAAAGGATTAGGCACCACGGAGGAGGCATTGGTGGGAAGGAACATGGAGTCATCGTGAAACTTTGATGGAGAGGAAAAAAAAGGCCGAAGAATCTCTTTCCCTCTCCCAGGACATCCGAAGATCGAATCCCAATGGCGGTATAAGATAATCTTTTAAAGGGCCAAAAGGGTTTACCAAGCAGTCCCAGCTTGCAATTCTGTGTACCTTGAATGCGAAAAAACCTTAATATTAAATCATTTTGCAACTGTGCAACGTTTGTTGTCACATGTATTCAATCGTTTTGGAACTGTGAAATATTTTTTGTTATCTATATTTGTTTGAAAACGATCTTTTCCGCCATCAACAATATTTTTAACTCAAAGTACATGTTTGTCTTTTCTTTTGGTTATATCCTATTTCAATTTTCTTGGGTTTTATGGATTTGACCCGTTTTACAACACTGATTATTTCTGGATTTGATCCGTTTTACAACATTGATTATTTCTAGATTCAGTCTTCAATGTGACGCCGAAGATAGTTGATGGTTTTGACCTGACCTGACCACCTGCTAAAGCTCGACGCATGTCATCAACTTTATCAAACATCTGCTAGTTTTTTTGTTGGCAAAAGATACTTGAATTTGATCTAGGCTCAAGGTATATTTGATTCATTCATGAATATTCACATTTAAAATATTTATTAATTTTTCAAAATAGTTTATTAATAAAATAATTTCGAAAGTTTTCCTATAATTGAATCTTTGAAATTCTCAAAATTTACTGTGAGGAAGCTTATTTTCACTTAATTTAGGATTCAAAAATGTTCGTTCGCTTATTATAGGTTATAGAGAATGAAGAAGTGAAATCAAGACCAAAAATTAAATTGCATTTTGTTTTTAAATTGCATGAAATCGAGATAGAAAATTAAATTGCATTTTGTTATCGTCAGGACTCTAACGATAATTGTTTTCATTGTGTGAAATGTCACATTTAGAATTGTCCTTTCGTTTCGTTAATTAATTAATGGAAGATCACCTCCTTCCATGGATAAAGTTTAAAAAATCTAATATTTAGATTATTTTTTTACTTTTCTAACTAACGAAAAAATGAATTACCACATTTTAATGATAATTGCTTTATAAAANAGTTAACCATTTTTCTAGGGCTTCTGCATCTATCTGTCCTTCAAATACAAGAATATCAAAATTAACTTGTACCTTGAAAGGCGAGGTGCCTCCAAAGTGGTTGCTTGATGAATATGTGCCTGATGCTATTGACAGGCGTTTAAGGATGTGGACAAAATTCTCCATCATTTTGTCCCTTTGTTGTGTGAGAGCTTTCTCAAGCAATAGATTGATAGGATTGTCTGCTCCATTGTTTTTCTTTTCTTCCACCATTGAGGGTTTCTTGGGTGTGTGATAGCAATTATCTTCAAGAGAGACAAGATCAAGACCCAACTTGCTATACTCAGACCTCGTCGAGGACATGCACTGAAAAAAATGATCAAGAGCAGCCTACTCTGATACCACTGATCTAGATTATTTTCAACACGAAATGAGATCAGAGATATAATAAAGAAATGCATAGAAATATCATAGATATTCAATAATATAACATAAATGTATCAGAGATGCAACCAGAAACACATATAAATAGTAATACATGATTTCTATTAATGAAAGAAATGTACAGAGACCATAAAAATACAGAGTGAAAGACTCGCTAGAATGGTGGCAGCTTATCTCTAAGAAGAGATGTGACGGCTACTCGCATTCACAAGAAGATGATTACAATGAGGCTCTGAAGGCCTTTTTACAATAAACATTAATGTCAAAATTCCTAGACATCCAAAAACCTAACCCTAGGAGATGAAGCACCAAAAGTCATGTGGGCCCTGTTTGGGTAAGTTAGTACATCAACTTCCCGGGGTCGTAACTTTTGCATACGATCTCCTTTTTAGGCGTATGATAGCTAGTTGGAAAGGCATAATAGAGGAGATTAATTTTTGGGGCTCAATTATTCCTTTAGATATAATTGAGAACCTTGATCTTGAAAAACTTTCATTTGGACCCTCAAAATGGCCCCGGAAGTTAAAAACTGCTAAAAATAATAAATTGCCAAATTTGCCAGAAAATTGTTTTGAGATAGTCGGAAAAGGTGGGTGGACACCGATATCCATGTGGATAAACTTAAGCCTATAATGAGAGATATCAAGCTTGTGTTTTTATCCTTTGAGTGGCTGTATTTTAATCATATTCTCTATGAGATGAATGTAAAAGAAGATGACATTTCTAAGGAGGCTCTTCTTCCTCCTACAAGAGCCTTTGGTTTCTACAAATTCATAGAAGGAGTAGAAACATAATCAATGGAATTCCATATTTAATGTTGAAGTGGAGAATGTATGAAATACTGGAAATGACAGACTAGATATGTATTGTGAAAATATGTAAGGAAGGTAGCAGGTAAAATCTCTATAGGAGCTATAGTACTACTTTTCAACTAAAGATGTAACCATATCAGACAAGTATTTGTTTTGGACTATTTTAGCGCGTAGTGGGAAGACTCGAGGTTAATAATTAATTCACTAAAAATTCCCTAGATAGTGGCCCTTTCGACATCACTAGTTAGCAGGTGAAGTGTCACCCAAAGTACCTATGGGGACTATGGGAACCAGGTTTCTATAGTCATGGGGGAATGTGATGCATTCATTACTTATTGTTTACTTAACCTTTAACTATCATGTAATATACCATGTACACAATATTACTCCACTTAACATTCATTCATTCATCATTAACTTAAGTGTGCGGGATCATTACAACATATATCAGTGACAAATTCATAATACTAAACATTCACCATCATTGCACAGTAACCACAAAAAGTAAACAGATCTATACTAACCATCCATCACATTCGCCAAAAACATAACTCACATAATCAACACATCAATACATAAGGTTTTAACGTGGTTCATCCAAAAATGGGTTATGTCCACAATGGATAGCTTCTTATTCATTCATTAATAATATCAATTACATTCATGCACACTACCCTCATAGCTAAATATTCAGTAAAAACTCAAGCCTGCCCAAGTCGTTCTATGTTGTCATGCCCAAATACTTCTCTATTGATCTTCAATTCAACTCACTATTCATTGCTCAACATTCATAACTCATCACTTTTCACTCTTGCTTCTCACTCATGACTTAAGACTCAACTACTTTCTACCCAAAAACTATTACATATTTATAGTATTCTATCATGGATAAGCCTGTTAGAACATGGTTACAAAGTGGAAAAATTGTCCCAAAAATCCCAATTAACCCATTTATTTCACATTGATAGCTGATGATGTACTAGATTCTTTCCATGTGCACTGAACCTTTTTCAAAATGTCACGTGATACGCTTCTTTGCAATTCCAAAAACTTATTCAAAATAACTTTCTCCAATAGACCCCCAACACTCACATGTGTCTCGTCCAGAGCCACTTATTCCTATAGCTTCTCTCTCTTCCCCATGATCTTGGTTACCAAGAAGTTGTAAAAACTTTTCTTAGTAGTGGTGACCATCCCCTTCACATGTTCTCCTTTCTTTGATAAATATTCTACTACCTGTGTTGTTATCGGGCCATGTAGCTTCTTGATAGTCTCCTCGGCATCTTGTTTCAACACTCCTCGTACAACTGCAAGCTCTTTCACTACCATGTATGCCTCTTCATGTAATAATTCCATCTTCTACTCAAGATCCTATTGTTTTGCTCTCATATAGTTCATTTTAGAGTATAGATTCTTGTTTTCTACCATTGTTATCGTCTTCTCTTCTGGTGGCAAGATGATTATTGTCTCCTTAATTTTTTTTCTTTCTTCTGTGCATCTTGAATGTTTTTCCCAATTGTTTGTAACTTGGCATATTCTGTTAACTAATTCTAGACTTCTATGATTTCTTCACAAATTTTGTCACACTGTACTTATAAACTCATGATGTTCTCAACAATCGTGTTTACCATCTTCTCCCTTTTTTCTCTCTCCTTAGGTGGATTACCTAGTATTGTGCATGCTACCAATTCTATAATCTTTGAGCAGAAGCCTTGAATATATTCACCAATATTTGACACCTACTCTTCTATTGGAGTATCCACCTCCATTGGTACTTTTGGAAGTTCCTTGTATACTTGATTGAATGAATGCTACATCCTCTTTGCATTCTACACAACCTCGTCTCTTTCCATGGTTACTCTATTGTAGTCGAGATGAAAAGAAACAACATCTATTGTGACCTTAACCAACTCATTGGAGGTGTTTTCTACATGTAGGTGGAGTTATTTCATAACGTTGACCTACAATCCTTGTAACATCTCTATTGGAAACTTTGGAAAATCTAAGTCAATATGACTTAATGCATGTGCATGCTCTTTCATCTCAGTCAATGTGAATGCTATCTCCCTCGATGCCATATGTACCATCCTTCACGCTCTTGTTATTTCTAATGACTGAGAGAGTCTTGAACTCACTTATGAAATTTATGTTGTTCTTGTTATCTATGCCTCTTCTACCTCTCGTGCTGGTGCGATCCTTGTTGCTTCTAATATATGGTGCAACTCATCCAACCGCTCTTGCAACTTTTTTTTCATCTCCTCTTGCTGCTATGTCACGTGCTGAAACACATCATATGTAACTTCCTTAACCTGATAACCAATATTTCCAAGAATATTCGATTCCTTCACATCCTTCCTCTTCTTTCTTTGTGTCATTGATTTTCCTTCATCAATATATTTCCTTTTATCCCCTGAGTGTTTTAAAGTATTCCCTTTGTTGTTTCCTTTCCCTTCTTCTTCTTCTCTACTTAGTATTTCTTCAACCTCTTATTGTTTCTTCTTAATTTGCTTAGTCTCTATCAATGGTATTTTCCAATCTACATCCCAGTCTTCCATGTTCAGTCCTAGTTCTTCCTCTGTTATCGATCCTTTTCTTGGATCCTTGTTTTCATGAATGTACAAATGGTGGAGATCTTCCTTGAATCGTGAAAATGAATTATATGCTTATACTATATGTGGTTGTATTTGTGTTGTATCCTAAATACACTACCTAATGGTATCTTTGTAAATATAGAAAACAATATTATTGTATAACTATTGTTCCTATGCACAGTATGCCAAACATTATGATATCTTTTGCTCCAAAACATTGTGCATCATTCGGCTCCCTCCATGTTTCTAATGAAATTAAAATTAATAACCATGCATAGTGAAATTTAGTGCCTTTATCTTGTGCCTCTTCACAATCGATAAAGAATTGGTTGAGAAAAAGTGTCACCTATTTCATGTGCACACCCTCGATGCACTTCTCGGTTGTTGATATTAATGTCATTGGTACTTGGTACTTCCTACACTTCCTTAACAATTTAGAGGCCAATACTTGTGTTATAAACCTCTTTGTAGGGTCACATATGCTCGCTACATCAAAACCGTGCACTCCTCTTTGTGTATGAAACTTCTCTCTCATGCTCTCCGACAAATCCTTCTCATTTTTCTTGTCTGGAAATAATAGTGAGAGGTCATCCCCTTGTGATGGTAGTCTAGTAATTCACACAATCAAATCTATGTCAAGGGAGACTGGCCTATGGAGCCATAATTAACCTCTATGCACGAAGCTCAAAAACATATTTATGCAAGCATTAATTTATGTGCTCATTCTTAAATGTGGCATGTCAAATAAATTCAGGATGTCAACTTTCTCCAACCCTGTTTCCCATATCTTTAGCTCTATCATGATCATTTGTGTTTATGCGCTGATGTATTTCTTCAAATACTTATTGGGCTCTAGCTCTGGGAATTTATTCTCGTCCATAAAATCATGGTATACATACTTTAAATTCGATATCAAGCCTAACATATCTTCTTCCACGATAACTCTAAGTGGGATTTCTTGCTTCACAAGTAGACACTTAGCATATTTCGATAACCTGACTGGATTTGATATATCCTTTTTTGGAGGTATGTAATCTCTTGGAAATATTGTCTTTGATGAGGATTCCCTCGAGGTTTCTTCAACTATAGGTATTTTTTTTTGGTTAACTTCACTATTTCGTCGGTGTCGATGCTAATGTCATTGTTGTCTTGGGTGCAACCATCTCTCTCTGCAACAGTCTCCTTGAGACTAACACCTACAAATATGCAACACTCTCTCGTCTTTACATCTCCTCCTCACTCAATTCTCTATTGAAAATGCAATAGACTGTAAGCTTTCCTCACAAACCATTCTCTTTCTTTTATAACCCATCGAAAGTGATTAACTTATCTTCAGGCCTAAACTTGTTGTTCAATCCACTAGTTCTTTGTATTCAATACATTTCTTAAACCTACATTAACTCTAAATATTTCGACGTACCTGGGTCTAGATTTTTCAGTCTGTTACAACATTCATAGTAATTTCCATTTATTATGACGTCTCCGCCATTTTGACATGATGTTTCCTCATAAAAAAAAAAACCCATCATGTTTCCTCTTTAATGCTCTTAATTGTTATATGTGTGATCACCTCTCTGCATGATCTTTTCTCTACAAAACTTGATTCCTCCATTTATGTTCTTTGTTGCCTACTTCTTTATTTTCTATGACATTTTCCTTCTGATCATGTTTTCTTTCTAATATTAAATCCTTTGAATGTTGATTCACTCTTCAACTTTCTACTTCTTTCTTGAACTATTTTCTTACTTTTTCTCTTTACTTTTTATTTCCTTTTCTACCTTTTTATTTATTTTTATGCCTTTTTATTTCTTTTTCTATATACACTATAATACATATATAAAGTTATTGTGCAGTTCTGACTAGCATGCGGAAGCACAACTATCCATGTACAGTTTCATCCTCCCACCGTTATCTAGGCCTTCCATGACTTCTCCATCCAACTTCTTTTGTTGAAAAACACCTTCTTTTGTCACATTTCTGATCACAAATGGGCCTAACCAATGAATATGGAACTTCTCTGGGTGATGCAAAAACTTTTTTTCGCAAAGGTCTCATGTCTAAAATTTCTTCTTCTTGATATGTCTGTCATGCCATGATTTCTCATGTGCTTTCTGAAACTGCTAATGGAAACCTGTGACAAAATGGTCTTCTTCTAATTCCATAAGTTATGACAATCTCTTTTCCACTGTGCATGAATATGTAAGCTCTATCATTATAGCTTCTAACACTCTATTTATCTCTTCTTTTACCTTCTACTTATATTTCAGGTTCATTCTATATGGTCTCTGCTTCACAGGTTTTACATCTAGCTTCAACAAAATCTTCATTTCTCCTAACTCTCCAGTGATTCCTTTTATCTCTAAGAAAATCATTAGAAACATATCTAGGTATTCACGCATCAATTTGACAATCTTCTTGACTATCTCATCACTTCAATAGTCTCCTATGTTGGAAAACTTTGGCTTATCTTATGTACCAATGTTCACTTTGCACGATCTTAAGGGATTTGCATGTATATCTGACTCAAGCTATGGTCCTTATACTACGGGCTCCCCTTCAGTTTCTAGTATCTGGAATCCCTTGGTTCTTCATACCCCTAGTTTACTTCAGTCACAATAACCTGAGGTGTACTATACATCAAGCCTTATGTCGCAAAAATCATATTCTTGATCACCTACAAGGCTGAGTCAATTAATGGATTATTATTTTCAAAATTGAAAGTTTCCTTGAAGTTCCTGGTCAACTTCCCAATCTCTTGTCCCTTTGTGCACTTCTAGTTCTATGTACCAATTCTTTGAAGTAGTGTCCATAGTATGCACAAATAAATGCATCCATTCTTGCTGAGGTATTGATCTCCAATGTGTAGTACACTTTGAGGTATTGATTTCCAATGTGTAGTACCTATTGGAAAACTTAATCCACTATACTTTGACATGATGCTTTCATTCTCTTTTCCAAATCTAACTTGTAATAACATGTTGCACTACTGCGAGTTTCTTATTTCATCCTTTTATGTAGCCCACCATCTCGCATAGGTTTCTTTCAGTGCAACATCCAAAGCTAGTAGTCTCTATTGATCTAATATCTGCAACTTAAACTCTTTTATAAAATAAACTACATCATTTAATCCATCATACCTTGGAGGTTCGACTATTTCATCTCCAATCCATCTCAATGTGCGGGTAATTTGAGCACAATTCCTTGTCGACACTTCATGCAGTGTTTGTTTCCAATTTCCTAGAGCCTCTTATGAGTCTGATGCGCATGAACTGATACTTCTCCAAGGAAGCCTTCACTTGTAATATTAACATAATCATCCACTCACACAATCATATTATACTATATTATCAAGGTCTTTTCTCTTGGTTGGTTTTACATACCTTCTTCCTTTAGTGGGTTCTAATGACGCGATAACCTTCAAGTCTTTCACTTAGAATACCATCTATATTTTCTTTAGGTCAATGCTTTCCTAATTATCAAATTCCCAATCAAGTCCCAATAGCATTGGATAAGGTGTACTTCCATATACTATGTCGATCACTTCAAAGTCTGCTACATTGCACACTCCATCAATATTGACATTTACTCTTGTTAACCTTCCAACTGGAATGATCTTATGCTAGATTTCTAGTCTCATCTAGATAGGAAAATAAATCATATTTGGTTTTCCCATCATCTCCCAAGCCTATCTTGGGACAATAATTACATCGAACCCTAGATATAAAATTATATTTTCCATTTCTTAAGATTCTATCTACGCATTGAGTTGGAACTCCTTATTCATTCACTTCTTATTGTGTGACTGGATAACGGATCTATGTGCGACAAGTTTCTCTTTCTCATGGGATCAATGGTAAATCATTCCATGTAGACTACTCAATATAGATTCATCTTTCATTAATTCTAAGTAACTTCTTAAGAAACTTTCCAAAGCGCTTACATTTTTAGTTGGATTTTATGAATGGCCATATATTAGAAGCATACCAAGCACCAGTGGTCCATCATACAAGGGTGGCATAGTCAAATTTGATGCTATTCAGTATGCTCCCATCAATTCTTTTTTTGCTTGCTGGTAGGTTTCCTTTTCTTTTCTAGGATCAAACAATGGTAATGGATTTGTTTCTTTCCTTACCCACTAGTGAATTATATCCCCTTGTTTTGTCGCATCTTCTCAGGTTTTCATTCCTCCATGCATAAATGTTTCTATTATTGGTTGATCATCATGTTTTTATACTGCTATCATCTCTATGTTCTGGTTTTGGTTCTCTCTTTCCTACCATTTTTCTATGAGTTGAGGACAATCCTTAGTCACGTGGTCCAATGATCTGTAGTACATGCCTGTCATGCAAATATTCAAGAAGTCACGTGCTAAATGTCTAGGTTGATTGCAATTATAACATATGATAGGTCCTCTTCCTCAACCAAATCCTCCTCTTCCTCATCCTATGAAGCCTCCTATTCCTCCTTGATTATAACCTCCTCTGGGAGTATTAAACTTCAGGGCTTCTCTTTCTGCTTCTTCAACTTGAACTCTATAAGCATCTGCAATACGCTCTCTCATCAGGGCCAATGCTTAAAAATCCTTCTTGTGTTGTCCAATGGACTTACATAAATTACAAAAAAAATCCTTGCAATCCTCTAGTATTTCTGCACCAATGGACAGTTATGAGGGTGGTGACCCACTGTCTTACAAATTTCACACTATAACCCTAACAAATTTTGGGGCTCTTGTATTCAAGTATCTATGGAATATTGGAGACTCATCATTATGATGGCCTTCCATTTTATAGGTGATACACTAGACTTTGTCACACTTTTCTTTTCCTTTTGTAATTTTGTGCACCTGAATAGTCAGTGTATCCACGTGTGACTGAACATGAGCCATCCCCCTGTTATTCTCTTCTACGGGGGATGCTTCCAATTTAGTTGCAATTTCGATAGATTCTGACTGTGTCGAAATATTCTATTGTGTTAAAGGGAAACATATATGCAAAAATAAACTTACAATAAATAATTCTATGTGTTGTTCATCTGGAATCTAGAACATTAACCGATCTTTCAATATCTTAAAAACCTTTGATCATAGTCCCATACTGATTCATTTACTATCTTATTTATCTCCTTCAACTTTGTAATACACTGCGACTGATATTTAGGCTGATGGAATTATTTCAACAAGGCTTGTCTTACCTCTTCCAATGTTCTCTTCTGACCCGTAGGTATACTATAATGATATTTCATATACCATAATAGTGTGCGATCTCTGAAGGTTGTTTCCAGCTACCCAACCATTGCATCATTGTCGTGGACATTCTTCATAGTCCATATTGTGTCACAAATGGAAATATGTTGTTCTTGATATTTAAATTGACCCCTTGGAAGAGAGGCATCCTTAAGGTGGGATCTACCCCCACCACCATATTCTGCATGGTATTCTTTCCAGATACCATGAACTGATTCTGACTCGATGTACTACTTTCACTACTTTGATTACTTCCATTACTATCTTTACTTTCCCCACTAACTATAATTGACAAATATTTTGATCTTACCTAAGTTCTTCGCGACAAAAATGAGGTCATTGGTTTGACGCAGAGTCTGATTTGAGTGGGATCTTCTTCTGGAGGACTAATTTAATGGATATTTTCTTTTGTGTGTAGACTCCCTTTGATATTTAATATTGCATCGATGTTTCTTTCCTTGTTTCCACTATGCTTCCATTCTCTCTCATCCACAATCCTCTTCTTATTCTGTCTAAATCTCTTACCATTGTGTAATACCCCAATTTCTTCATTCATCACACACTCTTATTCAGTTGAAATCCTCATGCCTTTCATTCCTCATTTCTTTTTTTCATCCCTCTCTACGCTAAGATCATTCCCTATTCAATCCTCATTTCCCCTATGTGCATGAAGGTGTTTAGCAAACAGATTCCATCGTCATAACTATTTTTTCGCACAAGAGCATATTAATTCATGTATGTATTTACTTTAGGTATATTCCACGTGGTCCCTTGAAATATTTTATTTCAACAACATTGTACGATTGATTACAATCTATGAGAAATTTAGTAACATAACGTCCCATCACACTATCCAACCAGTAGTCAACTGCATGTGATGTCTTACTCCTTACTACATTAACATGTCGAATAAATTCAGAAGTCCAATTCCTTGAAACCACAATTCAATATCTCTTGGTTCGTTTAATAAATCACTGGATCCAGTCTACTATCACATTCTGGAAGCCAGGAAAGAAAATTTCATGGAAATTTGTAAAAAATTACCTTTGTAACCATTATTTCGCATTGACCCATGGATTATGATTCCGGTCTACTACAAACTTGATCTCTTTAGTGTTCCACCATCATTGGATCTCCACAACCCCCTCATTTGCAGATCCTGATATCGACAATGAAACCATTTGTTGGCACATGGTGGGAAGACTTAGGGTTCATAATTAGTTCACCAAAAAATCCCAAGATACTGGCTCTTTCAAAATCACTCTCAAGAAAGTGAATTCTCACCCCAAGTACCTATGTGGACCACAGGAACCAAGTTTTTGTAGTCATGGGGGAATGTGAGGCATTCATTCCTTATTGTTTACTTAACCTTTAACTATCATTTAGTATACCATGTGCACAATATTACTCCACTTAACATTCATTCATTAATCGTTAACTTAATTGCAGAGGATCACAAAAATATATATCAGTGACATATTCAGAATACTAAACTTTCACCATCATTGTGCGGTAGCCCCCAAAAGTAAGAAAATATATACTAACCATCCATCAAATTTTCCAAAAAAATAACATACATAATCAACACATCAAGACACAAGGTTTTAATATGGTTCACCCAAAACTGAGCTACTCCCACAACAAATTCCTTCGTATTAATTCCTCCATAATCTCCATTAAATTCATGCCCACTGCGTTCATACATAAATATTCAGTAAAAACCCAAAATTGCCCAAGTTGTTCTATGTTTTGGTGCACAAATACATCTCTATTGATCTTCATCTCAGCTCATTATTCATTTCTCAACATTCATAACTCATCACTTTCCACTCTCGCTTCTCACACGTGACTCAAGACTCGACCAATTTCTACCCAAAACCCATTATATATTTATAATATTCTATTACGACTAAGACTATTACAACATGGTTACAAAGTGGAAACATTGTCCCAAAACATCCTAGCTAACTCTCATTTCTTTCACGTTGACTCCTGATATTGCATAGTTTCTTTCCACACATGTTGCTCCTTTACCAAAATGTCAGGTGATCCACTTCTACATGATTCCCAAAACTTATCCAAAATAGATTGCTCCAACAAATTGTAACAGGTTATATTTCCTTTTTGATAATATAAAATCTTTTTTTTCAAGAGAATAAAACAATGTCCTTAAAGAAAATGGTCTACTTCTGATTATGGAAAGGAAATGGTCATTATTAACCCTAGATTAAAATTACCAATCCCTAAATTTTAAAGGTTAGGAAATGTCTCATTAGCCATTTTATCTTTGCTATATACTTGTCATATAGATGTATACTATGAATCAACTTTTTATATACATAATTTTAAGTGTTTAATGCTCTCCTTATTTTATTTCTTTCTTTTCATAAAATTGATTCTTCATAAATAACTTATATGGAGAAAATTATACACACCTATGCCACTC
>JZKD02S0966582.1:20815-32379 GCA_000966675.3 Picea glauca
CATTATTTTCTTTCTGGCTATGTCTGCATATGAGGGTGAGGGGGCTGCCTCCAGGGATCCTGCCGTTTTCCCTTGTTCCCCGGTGTCTTTTCTTTTTGGGGGGGATTTTGGGTGTGCCCTGTTTTCCATAATTATATCTGGTTCTTCTGTTTCCTTACTGAGTTTTTCTGCTTGCGTTGCTGGTTGCGGCGTGGGATTGGGGACCCCGTCAGGTTGCTCTTGTTCCAGTTGCCCATGGTTGTCACTCTTCGTTGTTCCTTTGTTTCTAGATCTTGTTGTCCCTGTTTTCTGAACTGTGATCCACTGGTTTGTTTTTGCATTCTCACTCTCCTCTGCATTCTTTTTTTTGCAGTGCCTTGCGAAGTGGCCATATCCATGACAGTGCCGGCATTTGAAAGGTAATTGTTCATAGTCTAGCTCCTGAATATGCGTTCAGTCTGCCGCTGTAAGTTTGATTGCCTCTGGTAATCCCACTTCCAGATCCACCTCCACGTAGATCCGAGCGCATGAGTACTGATCTTTCCTTGGTGCTTGATTAATGTACCTTCCGAGCTTGTTGCCGATTGCATGCAGTGATTTTTGGTTCCAACAGTGCAAAGGAAGATGAGGTAGGCGAACCCACACTGGAACAACGGATGTCACATCCTGAGCTGGATCGAAATCCGGGGTCCATTTGTTCAGATATAACCTCTGGGGTCCCATGAAATACGGGTCGTTTCTGAAAATGAGGTTTTTGTATTCAGGGTTTTCAAAGACGAACACAAAGTAACCTTTCCCTACGAAGTGGCTCTTTATCCCTTCTGAGATGAGAGGGCTCAAGTTCCTCTGCACCCAGGCTTCGACAGTTTTGGGAGAGGGCCATAGCCCGGTAAATTGCCCGATAAGTCCTCTGTCTGCCAGATTGACTGTCGACCTGCAAGTTTCTTCTAATGGCAGTTCTACGCTTGGGATGCAATCCAGTTTCTTAACGAACTTCTGTTGTGTTGCTGACAGCGGTCTTTTGGAAGCCTCAACCGCCATTTTCCTGAAGGCATCAATCTCTGGCAAAGGGGGAGAGGTGGGGACGGATCCCCCACCAGCGTCCATGGCTGGGTGACCCCTGCTCGGTGCTCGCTGTGCCGCGCTCCACTCGCCCTCTCGCTCCTCACGCGAATCTTTCCATTACCACTGGCAATTTCACCCGCAGAGAATGTTTGCTTGGATCTTGGCAGATTTGATGAGTTTCGGCCTCCTCACGGATCTGTTCGCGTGGCCCTTGTTGTAGATAGCTCTATGGTTATAGGAATGGTTGTGGATGCTCACTGCCCCCCAGCTGGAGTCGGTTTGAACAGGGGAGGTTGCGGCCTTGCTTCCTCTCCCTCTTGGCTACACGCTCGGCCCCAACCTCGGCCCCCAACACCTGCAACACTGTCTCTGTACCTGTCACGACCCTCCTCCCTCAGACACGATCTGTTTAGGCATTTAAATGTTGTATTTTTAACTGTATATGGTATGAAGCATTTGAGAGAACATGAATTATAAGAGTGATTGGTTTTGACCTTGCATGTTGTCCACAAATATTACCGAGTCAGATCTTGTAGTGATTGAATTTAGGTTGTTGATTTGTGAGTTGTAACCTGTTTAGATCATTTTCAAATCTAGAAGACTTCAAAGACGGATTCCAAGATTGATCCTGTTATTTTGAATGGACTTAATTACGCTATATGGGAACTAGTTATGAAGAAATTTCTTAAAAGAAAGGGTCATTGGTAGGTATAATAAGGCCACTATTCTAGATCCAATGGATGACCAAGTGAAGTTTGTCATCGATGGGAAGAAAGATGAGGTTGTTGGGGTCATTATGACTTATATTTCTTGGGAGATTCACTTTCATACAAGCGGGATAAATTGTCGTCATGAAGTCTGGAAGAAGTTGAAGTCTTTGTTTGACAAAGTACATGAGAGCCAAGTTATGTAGTTAGAGAAATAGTTGATATGTCTTGATCCCCATTCCTTTGAAAGGATTGAGGATTATCTCTCTTGTGTTAAAGAGTTGCAACTGAAATTGGGCGAGTGTGGGAAGATTTTTTAGAAAAAAGATGGACAACTCATTAAGTTGGTTTTGATTAATTTGAGAACATTGTTTGACGTCCGTTGTTCCACATTTTGTACAAATTGGCAGGCATGGAAGGAAGATGGTAAGGACTATACCTTTGATACCTTTTGTGGCTTAATGATTAATGATCAACATAGGTTGCTTGATGAAGGGAAGCTTGGTGGTAAACATCATGCTCACTTTATCAAGGGAAAGGGAATGTTGAATTATAAAGAAAGAGGATGCTCCAATTCTCTTGTACATAGACAATAACATCTTGACCCGAAGGCTAGAGTAAATATTGATGAGTCGACGTCCACCCAAAATAATTGAAAGAAGAAAAATTGTCTCTAGCGTGGAAATATTGGACATGTAGAGAAAAATTGTTGGAAGAAGAGCTCCAACTTAGAAGAGAAGGTTAAACTACTTGAAGGAAACGTGTTGGTTTAATGTCGGCCAATCAACAATTTTACCTTTCAAGTTGGAACTTATCAAGCATTGTTTGCTCACACCTTGGAGAATGAGTGGGTAGATGATTCTAGATGAACTTATCGTATGGACAAATATGCTTCTCCGTTCTCCTTCCTGGATAAAGTTGTTGAGTGAAAGATCTATGTAGTTGATGATTTTCCCCTCAATATTGTCGATCATGGTGATGTTCCCTGTCAACATGGTAGAATTGTTGATGTCTATCATGTACCTAATTTGAGTGCAAATTTGTTGTCAGCTTCCCAACTAATATGGACTGGTAAGATTGTTGAGTTTTGGCCAAATCGGTTCTTTGTCAAGGATCTATCGAATGATAAGTCGATTGTCGTTGAAGGATTTATTGATTCAAAGGATGGATTGTATAAGTTATATTACCTACCTCGATCAGATCTTGGATCGAATGCACTCATTGCCCGAACCGACAAGTAGAGTGGAATTTGGCATGAATGACTTGGACATCTTGATTTTCAAAGTCTGAAGTCGATGGTCACACAAAAAATGGTTGTTGATTTACCCAAATTTTTTCCACTTGATGGAGTCCTTAGAGGATGTGTTCTAGGCAAGCATCATTAGGAAAGTTTTAACTTTGGCAAAGCATGGCGTGCACATAAACCACTAGATCTTGTTCATAGTGATCTATGCTATATTAATAATCCTTCATTAGTTGTTGCAAAGTACATCTTAACCTTTATCGATGATCTCTCTAGATTTAATAGGATATTTTTCTTGAAGAATAAGAATCAAGTATTTGAAAAAGTCAAGGAATTTAGGGCATTGGTTGAAAAGTAACGTGGTTGACCTATTAAGTGTTTGAGATCTGATAATTGTAGAGAGTATGTGAATTGACCAATTGAATAATATCTTGCTCAATCAGGTATATCTTGGTAGTGGTTTGTTCCCCATACTCAATAGAAAGACATGACAAAAAGAAAGAATTGGACTTTGGTCGAAATGGATCGATGCCTTTTGTAGGCCAAAGATTCGTTGACTAAGTTTTGGGATGAAGTTGTTTATTGTGCCAACTCTCTTTTGAATCGTATTTCAACTAGAGTTGTCAGTTATGTGACTTATGTCAAGAGATAGTGTGTAAATAATACCTTAGTTTGCCACCTCACAGTATTTGGATGTATTGCTTTGACTCATATTTCAGATGATTGCAGGTATAAATTAGATGCAAACAATCACACTTTCATCATGATGGGATACTCCAAAGAATCCAAAGCATATCATCTGTTTGACCTCATCAAATGATATATCATTATATGAGAAATGTATTTTTTTGATGAGAAGGCTTGAAGCATTAAGTTGTTGGATGCTTCCTATAGTTTATTATACGATGATCCTTTTGATATTATTGTCGACAATGGATCCCATGTTCCCTTGTTAAGCATTTCGACTGGGTAGTCAAACTCTATTCTTGCGTCAATCGAACAATTGATTTCTAGGTTGACTGGTTCTTAATTTGTTTTGACTGAAACTATTACTTCTCATGATTGACTTTCTTAAATGCATGACAGTTCACCATCCCCTTCTCCTCCTCAATGGGATGTTATGCCGATTGAAGCAATTAGATTTGGTGATGGTGATATCTCTCTAGGCAGATATACTCGCAGTCAAAAGCAGTAGGCCAACATTGCTTTGATGACTTGTGTTCTTGAGACTTTTGATCATGTCTCTTATGCAAATGTACAAGGAAAACCTGATTGGGAGAAAGCTAAGCAAGCTGAGATGAAATTTCTTTTAAAGAATCACACTTGGAATTTAGTTCCTTGACCTCGAGGGAAGAACATCGTGAAATGTCGATGGGTTTATAAGACCAAATTTACCTCTGAGGGTGTTTTTGAGTGTCATAAAGTTCGTTTGGTTGCAAAATGATTTTATTAGAAATAAGACACTGACTACACTGAGACCTTTTCGCTTGTTGCAAAGATAATTATGTTAGACTGATTATTTCCCTTGTTTCTCTCTTTGGATAGAATATCCATTTGATGGATGCTAAAAGTGATTTCCTTCATGGCGACTGATCTGAAGAAATTTTTATGGAACATCCCTTGTCTTTGTGACAAATTTCAGTCTTGTTTGTTGACTACAAAAGTCTCTTTAAGGTTTGAAACAAGCTCCACAATATTGGTATGCTAAGATTGTCTGCTTCT
Source organism: Picea glauca (assembly GCA_000966675.3). Classification (NCBI taxonomy): domain Eukaryota; kingdom Viridiplantae; phylum Streptophyta; class Pinopsida; order Pinales; family Pinaceae; genus Picea; species Picea glauca. Next base: position 25,532 of record JZKD02S0966582.1, read on the forward strand.
TTCTCAATCTTGGATTCAAACATTGTGAATCTGATCACAGTCTTTATGTATTGCATGATACTAGAAATACCTTAATCTTTGTTGTATATGTCGATGACTTGGTCATAATTGGAAATAATATTGATCTAATTCTTAGATTGAAGAGACAACTTGTTGGCATTGTTATCACATGATTTGTACTTGTGCAAAGCCCAACACAAGTTCCCGAAATATGCGTAACTATGGAAAATCCTACCACTGCCACCTTAGTGAAATCGGCTTAGGAAAGTTCACCCCATCCAAACTGATGTAGTTGTAAGTTTGGATGATTTGTGTTCGACAAAATGAAAATATGGATGGTGAAGCAATTCTACAAAAAAATCAAACTACCAGGAGTCCATGAGCTCGTGGATACCACCAAACCCCCATTGATTGTAGATATAATAACTAATCCCATTGTTATAGCTTATGCATGGGTTTCCCTCTCCTAAGCTTCTAAATTCAATATCAAAAGCATGGTAAAGGAAATCGAGGGCTACAAGAAAAAATTAAATCAATTGAAGCAGGAGGTGGCTCACTATAAAGTAGATATGACCAACTTGGTTGAGTTCAAAGCTTGTGCCTTTGAACTATAAGATGAACCAAGTGTTGCTAAAAGGTTGATGTACACCAACCTCTGAGAATTTCAAATTCATGCCACGCAGTTCCTCGACTACCTAGACAATATCAAAGATTAAAAGATGGTGAAATATCGAGTCCAATCAATAATTGACGAGCTTAAAAAGTGGTAGGCAGAGGATAAATATGCACCTGAGGACCTATCTAAGATGAACGAAAGGGAGAGCCAATGCAATTATGTGGCTATGGAAAACTACCAATCTGCAAGCACATCCCTTGAAAAAGATATCACTATCTTAGTAAATAATTGCAAATGCTTACACCTAGCTACACAAAAGGTATTAGAAAAAATTATTTTCCCCCAACTTGGAGACATGAGCTCACCTCGATTGATGAAGGATGTGTTGAATGAACTGGAAAAAATCATTAGAGGTAAAGGGATTGTAATCAAGATAACTCCAAATATATCCAAGGAGGTCTTAGAAGAATATATTTGCAAACCATTTAAAATAAATTAATTTGATTAATTCATTTTTTAGTACACTCAAGAGGGGTGTGGGCCCCATGCCCAAGGAATTAGTATCCTATAAAGTTGCCTTTGAACAATTAATTTTTAGGCACATCATAGGGATTTATTCTCAACATGAAGTGTGGTGAGCTTATTTGGATGACAAAACACACGGTTGATTATGAAATCAATAAGAGACAAATGTTTGATATATAATATTGTTTTAGAAAAAAAGAAAAGGAATAAACCAAGGAAGCTAAAAAAATTTGTAACTACCAAGGAGGAAATCCAAGAAGTCACAAGATAATTATGAATTGAAAATCTATAAAAGGGAATTGACTATATATGTAAAGGAGTTTTGACTATAGGTATTTTGCAAACTCTTTTATTGAATTTTAATGAGAAGAAGCCCTCGAGGCCATTTAGAGGAGGAGCATGGGTGTCTAGTAATGTGTGTTGATAAATTCTTTTAATGATTATTTTGTTACTAGGATTATAGTAAGATTGTACGTTTCTATTATAGCATTTTATGTATGGAGGTTACAATTCTTGCTTTTCTTTTTTGAGATGTTTGCTTTGGGATGGTGTGTGTGTGTGCGTGTGCGTGTTTTTGATATTTTTTTGGATAGTTTTTTGGTCTTGAAATACTAACATAAATGTTTAGTTGACCTTGTATCCACTATTTAAGATAAGCTCCTAACCAGGATAGGTAGAATAAGATTGCACTTTGCATATAGGTAAACGCATTATGTATTTTTCTTTCCACCTTTATTTTTTCATATTTCAATAGTAATGACTGCCAGGCCAAAATCTAGATGAATTCCCTATTTAAAATAATGTGAAGTTTAATTGAAACTTTATATCGTGGAGAAATCCTAGTATCAAGAACAGTTTTCCAACAACTTTACAAATTCGATTCTCAAATTTAATTATAATATTAATTTTGTCCCAATCCAACTCTCTCTCAAATTTAATTAGAATGTTAAATTTATACAAATCCTAATTGTAGTGTTAACGTATGCAAATCAAATTGTACACATAAATTATGTTCATTGTTACATATATTTTCATCACTTGGATGACTCAAATCCCACATTCCCATGGCATGTCCGTCTCCACATATTTATATGGAAGAGATCGACTCACTTCCACACACGATGACTAGGTTAATCACATCACATTTATTAACAAGTTACACGTTATATTTATTAAAGAAATGACATATTTGTTTAAACATTGCACCAAGCACATTATATATGTTTCACACTTGAAAAGGTTGTAGAAAAGGAACCATCAAAGTTGTTGATTGCATGATGTTAAGCATTCAATTACAGGGTTGTGATGGACGGGTATTTTACATGTGGTTATGATATTAAAGGGTGCTTATGGGCTTGATGATCTTATACTTCATGCTTTTCACATCATCTCAACCATCGTTTGCAATGAAAGTATGCTTCATCGGCTTCGTTATGGAGAAGTTTTGGGTACCATTTTTAAAGGTTATATTGTTTTTTTGGTATTTGTATTTGTGTAATTCTTCCTCAATTTCATTGGCAAACCATGATTTTAAGTACTTTTAAATGTTAATTAATAGTCCATGAAATGAAGGCAAGAAAATGTTCATTATTAGTCCATGAAATGAATGCAAGAAAATGTTATGAGTAACATGCTACAATGTTAATTTGTCTTGTTTTTTCATATTGAATTTAATGAAAAAATTAAATTACATCTTGTTACCCAACTTCTTACTTGTCTTACGTAGGAGAGCAACAAACTACCACTTGTTATCCAACTACCTACCTGTCGTATGCAAGCGAGCTAAGTGTTAATATTATTGGCCCAATATTAGATTAATGATCCAATATTAGTTGTTATAGTAATATCATCTTAATAGTCATTGTTGAAGGTCAAGACTATAGTGATGAGTTAGTTGTTGATTAACTATTAGTTTTATTTTTGACTTCGATTTTTTTTGGATTTCTAATGTTCAACATAGGGAAATCTAGATAATATTTTTTATCAAAATTAAAATAAATCAAAAATATGTTTTTTCTTGCATCCTATTGGACTTCAACTTTGAAGTCTTATTGCTACAGTGACATCGTGCATTAATACTCACCGTGACCTAGTTAAAAGATACTTTTTCCATGATTTAAAAATTGAATTATTATTCAAGTACTCACCGCTCTCATAGAATCCATTGCAGAAGAAGATCGATTCACATAACATAACTACTTTTATTGGGCATTCGGTCATATATACTATCATAGTATAAGTCATATTCTTGATATTGAATATTAGAGGAATAACTAACCGATGCAATATTATCGACATGGTATAACAACTTTGTGCATTTCTTTCTCCTTGCCCAACTCCAATGTCGTTGATGTCGTGCTTGTATGTGTCTATAAATATTAATGCATACTACTCTCATACTTATTTCATCCAAACAAACCTCAAAGGTTCTGAGACTCCTCTGCATTGCTTCCAAGCAACTTCGTTCATCCATGCTTCCCTCTACCTGGCTTCCATTATCTTATTCTATACATGTCTTATGAATTTTATTTGACCCTATCATTGGCATTGGCTTGTATTGATTTACAAATAAGCATAATCATATCACAACTTTGGTTTCAAGAATGTCGAGGTTCAATTGTGTTGCATCCTCTAAAGTAGATGTAATGCAAAGATGTGTCACGATTTATTAGTTTGTGTTTCCCTAGTACCTAAAAACTTGACAGCTACATTATGACAAGCGTTTGAGCTAAGACCTTGCGTGCCAATAGAAACACACTATTGGGGAAATGCAACAACATTTTTTGTTAATTCATTAAATAGTTTAGTGGGTCTGATCCATTAACTTCCCCTCAAACCCTACCTAATATTATTATCCTACCCACTGTTCTTTCTTCCACACTGATGGTTACTCTTACATTGAACATTGAATATGTGAGATTTTCTCTTTTTTACTTATAGTGTATATAAAAGAGTATATGAGTCATTACTTCTTCATTCATTAATTGAATGAGAATCTAATTCTACATTGCTTAACACCTCACTCCTATATCTTATGGAAGCATCCATAAATCTTATATGAGAGCTTACGCATTTGTTATGAGTCGTTGAGTTTAGCAAAAAAATGAATGGCATGAACACATATAAAAACACTCACAATAAGACAAAGAACATTGAAAGAGTTTAATATTATAATGAAAATGTTGCATGCAATTGTATTTAACATAATTATTTTGAATTGAATGTTCTATTTTCTTTTGAATAGGTACCAACAGGTTCAATGTACGTCATGCTTTATTGTAAACATATAGGTGGATTTTTAATTGGTGCTTGGTTGGGAAAGAACACCATGCAACAACTGCTAAATATTATCTCAAATATGAAAAATAACAGTATAATCATGATTATTCTGAGACTTGTAATTTGTCGTAGCTTACCTTTTTTTTCTTTTTTTTTCTCCAGAAAATTCCGAGGGGGAAACTCACCTGATACTTCCCCACTTCGTGGATGATATGGGATGCTAAACCGCGACCCCATGGACACAAGGCTCAAATCCGTGACCTATCCCCATATCGACAGAGTGTGCGCACGTCTTACCATCTATGCTATCCCATGGGGCTTGTCGTAGCTTACCTACACAATATCAACAAATCTTATGTTATTAGCATATGCATTAAATTATTTCATTGCTTTTCTAACCATCTTTTGACAATCAAAGTAAAAGTGAGGTTGCTTGAGCCAACATTCTAAATATGAAGGATTGTGTACTTCAGAAAAAACTATCACATGGAACTTCTAGGAAGAAAAAAGAAGAAGTGTGGGTTCTATCCTTTGGGAATTTACTTTCCCCATTAAGATTTATCCATAAATGTTTTAAGATCGTTTTTTTTCTTCTCCATTTACATCATTAATAGAGAACACATTTTTCTTCTCCATATACACCATTAATAGAGAACACATTTTTTTTCTCCATTTACACCATTAATAGAGCACCACTACAAAGATAGTTTGATACTATATATATATGATTTTGCATTTCTACGTTGTTAATAATCAAATGTCAAACATTGATTGATTCACATTATCGTGCATATTTTCAATTCTTTTGATAATTGGTGGGATTTACCACACAGACTAAGTATTGTTATATTACTCAATCACATTATCGTGCATATTTTCAATTCTTTTGATAATTGGTGGGATTTACCACACAGACTAAGTATTGTTATATTACTCAATCACCATGTTCATTCAATGGATGAAGTTTGTCATTGACAAACTATTTCAAAGTAATATGGACAAACCGGATGAATGGATCCATCTATCATTAAAATTAGACTCGGTGGAAGGAAACAAGTAAACAAGTAGTTGTACAAGTCCTTGACGAGGATTTTAAATTAAGTCTTAACAAATATGTCCTTTAAATAAATATTTAATATCATCTTACATTTGCGGCAGGGACATCAACACTTGTTTTATTCATGCACCATTTTTACATTCAAATTATCACCTCATTGCAAAAATGGAAAGAATTATATGAATGCCAATATTACATTAATCACATTAGCTTTGTTGGGTTTGCTTTGTTGGGTTTGCTAAGGAAGATGGAAATCATATAATGCCTTAGGAAATCATGCGATTGCATATTATTATTAATATTTTCCCAAGCTGCAACAAGTTTTTGCAAAGAGTTGAATGGGAGTAAAACATTGATTGAGTGATAAGGAACTTAAGATTGAAGAATGTGCCTTGTCAAATAGAATTATAAATTTATGTGCGTTCCCTGGGATTCCGTCAGACTTGGGGTGGATCCGCAGATCCTCGGATCGGATACGGATTCGAATCTGGATCTGCTGGGATCCGCCCAGGATATTCCAGACAATGCAAACATCCGCACGGTGAACAAATTCATTTCGATTCGTTAGCTTGGTTTCTTGCGACTCATTTTTTTGGCTTCGTTTCTTTCGACGGTTTCTTCACGGCGGCTTGGATTCTTTCGACAGTTTCTTCGCGGCTCAGTTTCTTTCGCCGGAAAGGTTGTGGATGCCCTTCGTTCGCCGACAGAAGGATTGTGGGCCGCCTTTGTTTGTCGTCCATGCTAAAAGGATTTGTGGCCACGAGTTATAATTCTAATTTAACTTTCTACTATATATAATTATTAGCACAGTCACAAATTCGTGGCTTGAACGTCGAAAGGACGGTTTGTAAAAAGATAGCTTGTAAAAGTTGAACCGCTGGGAAAGAAAAATGGTCCAGAGGTGGACAGAAGGAGTTGGCTGGAAGGAGGCAGTGTGTCCAGAACATGACTGGTGAAGGCCAAAGGTTTAGGTTGGCATAGAAAATGAAACCCTAATCACTTATACGTGGCAATCATCGAGCCATCATAGTAAATTTTAAATATGATTAAGTAAAAGTAAAAAAATAAACATGTAAACTGATGTATTTATAATAGTGAGGAAGTTAGTGGTTGAAATCACAACCATTGATTTATTGAGACTACTAAGACTAGCACAGTGACATAATTGTGGCTGATCAACGGGCTGATAAGATGAAAATAATCCTTAAAAGAATATATTAAATTTTATTATTGATTAACAAAAAAATGGTTGAGCTTCATTTATCTGGTGTTAATATTTTAATTTATGTTAATCACTTAGGTGGCAATCAGTTAGCTATCAAAGTAATTTTTAAATATGATTAGGTAAATGTAAAAAAGTAAACACATAAA
>JZKD02S0966582.1:40960-55001 GCA_000966675.3 Picea glauca
CCCTTCCATAATAGGATCCATTGTATGGTGTTGCCCTACCTCAAGGGTTTGGTAATAATAAAGTGTGGTTTCTTCTATATTGCTTTGTGGATCTATTGTGTATTCAGTATTTGTGTTGATTATATTTGTAGGTCAATTCAGGTTCTTAACACTTACTCAGCATTGTTTCTACTATTTAATCTTATGCTTTCTTGTTATTGATACTATGTTATTTCAAGATGTAACAATCCTCTTGAGACTCAAGTCAAGTATGGTGAAACTTGTGGGCCACCTGTGTGACTAGAGATCACATGGATTGGAGTCTTATTTTACATGGTTGAAGGGGACTTGTGATGGTATGGGTATGGCTATAAGAGTAACAGGACTTGATCTATTTAGAATGAATCTCACTGAAAAAATTTATGATGATATGCATTTTCTTTCAGGCCAAAAATGCTTAAAAAATCTCTCCAATGGTTTCTCTAGTTCACTATCATGATTCATAACCGATTTGACTGATTTAGTTGTTTTAAAAATCAATGAAAATTTCTTTGTTGGCAACTTCCCCACTGTATTTTCTAGATCCAATTTCACAAGACTATAACCTGAGGATATGCACATGTTTCCTAGCTTGGGCATTTGGATTTTAGGAGGAAGATTATTTAAGAAAGTATTTTTATAGGGATAATGGAATCTCATTGGCATTTTTATTCTCAAGTCTTATTGTTTGCATGATATCTTGCAGGATTGAATCTACCTACTAGAAATCGTTGACAAAGTATTTGACAATGTTATCACACAAATATGAATAAAAAATAATGAACAGATCTCAACGATAATTATAGGTGAGTTAGCCATGTCACTTGCTAAACGCTTCTCTGTTTGGGCTGGTGCTTTTCCAACCATAAGGTGATTTTCTGTTGTAATTCATTTTTGAAATCTGTGTGTAAACTCTGAAATAAATCTTCAATTAAGGCTTCCCTTGAAGCGCCCTTAGACACTTGAGAATAGACAAAAGAGCCATAAAATTCAAATTAAATCCCTTAAAGCCAACAATAGGAATAATAGTCACACGATTTATACAGAAACAACCTGAAAACTATAATGAATACAATATATCAGGGGTCGAGCTATCAATCCCAAGTGTACAATGAAGTACATGTTATCAAGTGTTGGTGAGGATGGTTGAGAAAAACTCCCAAAACTATGCCAATTCAATCTAGCGAGAAGAACCCTCATCTCTTTCTCTAATAGATTAAGAAAGATAAGATAATTTTAATAATGTCCAACAAGTGACAATAAATAGGTCAAAGGGACTGCTTAGTACATAATAAACAATACATGGTGGGAGTGCAAGTGCAGCTTCTATAAAAGCATATCTATTCTATGAGGTCAAAGACCTAGAATATAAAATATATCTTCAAAGAAACAAAGAAAGTTGGGAGTCCCAAAGAAGAGAGGGACTTGAAAGAAATGTCTCGATTGGAGGTGCCTATAGGATGTGCTCAAGCCCCAGAGGAGTTGTCACCTAGTTATGAGGAGGGGAAGTTGCTAACCTCTGAATTTGTACTGATAATCGATGAATCTCTCCTACCATCCAAGGTCGAAGTGAAGAAATCCTTGATGGAGGATTGTTGTGATGAATTGGATGATCTAGAAGTATTGGAAGATCTCGATAAACATGCTACCTAGAAGAGGTTGCTCTCTTTCAATATCTAAATGAATGAAAGGGAGGGTGTTTGTTGTGAAGGAAAAAGTTGTCTTAGTCATAGACTTGAAAATGTTGCAAAGATCTTATGTGTGGATGTTAGGGGTATCCTAGAGGTCTCACAGATGTGGAAGTTGAGGTGGTGGAATTTCTCTTTGTATGCTTATTGGTGCCTCTGTATGTGATCATTGGGAAGGAGATGATCATATTTTTAGTGTCTAGTGGTATGGGTGTCTGAGCATAGATGATGAAAAACTAGAAGCCTCCCTTATGTATAAAGCGAAGCATTGCTTGTCTGGATATTTGAAGAAGATGGAGAGGGTGTTCCAAGACTCCTTGAGAAGGTAGTGGAATTGACCTTAGATCTCATCAAAAAAGGGGCAACAAAAAATGGAATGCTCCTCTCAGTATTCGATATGTGGCAGAGGCAATAAGTCTTGTATAGTCGTGAATTACGGCGATCGGCTTCCACCTGAAGTCGATGAGAACCAACTTGGAATTGATCGAGAGCGATCTTGAGGGTGTGCATCCAATGGCGAAGAGTATAGGCTAGTTTGATAATGGGGCCACCTCTAATATCCATGAAATGATATGCATAGAAGGCCATCTTGGGCTTAAGCCTGTGAGGTGGATCTACCCAACTAGATTGAAAGTATTGTCTATAAATGTCCTCCCAAATGATCTTGTTAAGCTCCAACTTGTTTAGTAGGAGATGGCCAAGTTCATTTAGGCAGTATATAAAGGGGGAGAGCCTGCCCATTGACAAGGAGAAGAATGCATATCAACATGGTGAAGGTTGCAACGATCCTTAGGTTGGATATGCTCACACATAAATGATTTCAACTCATCTATGTATATATTTAATAAATTGGGTGAGATGCATAATAGTTGTGAAGAGAGTTTTTGAGATGTCAATATCTTTGAGTATCTAAAACAAGGCTTCCAATCGAAAGTTGACAAAACAATAGAAGACTTTGGAACAATGGTGTCTTGCATTCTTTATGATGGCTTTGAGGGTGAGAATGTGGTTGATGGTTTGGTAGTAAGGTCATAAAATTGCATAGACCTTGGCCTAAAGATGCCCCTCATCAAGTATCTCTAATAGTCTTAAATGGTGGGCAGTGGCATATAGCTCAGAGAAAGTGTAACCCATCATGATTCATGATAGTTCAATAGTTATTCAGGTCGACACTAGACCCTAATTTGTGGATAGGGTGGATAGTATGGTGGGAACATGTAGGTGGAAATCTAGAGAAAATTGTTGCAACCTCAAGTTCTGATGGTTCATCACACCTCTACTGGAGACAATTGGTTGGGTGGTCGACTAGATGGTCAGTTGGACAATCGATTAGCAATCAAATATAGTCGGTTGATGTATTGACCCGCCCAACCATCGACTACGTGTTGGATGACTGGATGGTTGGATCAACTTTGTAAGTCGACTAGCTAACAAGATAGTGCGAGTTTGCTAGAAATCGTCCCAACCATCGATGGTTATTTGTGGAAAATATCTTCTCAATTTCAAGGAAATTGGTTAGATCTTGAGACCCCGTGGTTCGACATAATAGAACACATGAAAAGTGAAATAAATGTTGCATTGTGATGTTCTGATCACAATACATTGTGCTTAAGTGTTGAAACGATGTCTTTAGACACCATCGATATTCTTGGAGTATTATTCCTTCCTTTTATTTTTTGCATATTCTATTTTCATTATTCTCGGGGTTACCCCCCAATACCAACATGGTATAAGAGCGATTGGTTTTGACCTCGCCTATTGTCCACAAATCTTGTCGAGTCAGATCTTGTAGTGATCGACTCTAGGTTGTTGATTTGTTGATTGTAACCCATTTATATCATTTTCAGATTTGGAAGACTTCAAAGATGGCTTCCAATATTGATCCTGTTAATTTGAATGGACTTAAATATGCTATCTGAGCACCATATATGGAAACTTTGTTGAAAATCAAGGGGCTTTGGTAGGTATACTAAGGCCACTATTCTAGATCCAACAGATGACTAGGTGAAGTTTGTCATTGATGGGAAGAAAGATGAGGTTGTTGGTGTCATTAGACTTACATTTCTTGGGAGAATTACTTTCATACAATCGAGATCAATTGTCCTCGTGAAGTTTGGAAGAAGTTGGAGTATTTTTTTGACAAAGTCGATGATAACCAAGTTATGTAATTAGAGAAAGAGTTGATCTCTCTTGATCCCCATTCCTTTAAAAGGATTGAAGACTGTTTGGCTTGTGTTAAAGAGTTGCAATTGGAATTGGGTGAGTGTGGGAATATTTTTCAGAAGAAAGATGGACAACTCATTGAGTTGGTCTTGATTAATTTGAGAATATTGTTTGACTTGTTTTGTTCCACATTTTGTACAAATTGGTAGGAACGCAAGAAACCTGGCAATGAATATACCTTTGATACCTTATGTGTCTTACTAATTAATGATCAACATAGGTTTATTGATGAAGGGAAGCTTGGTGGTAAACATCATGCTCACTTGCTCAAGGGAAATACCAAGTTGAATTATAAGGAAAGAGGATGCTTTGATGCTCTTGTACATAGACGGGAATATCTTGACCATAAGGCTAGAGTAAAGACCGATGAGTCGACGTCCACCTAGAAGTATCGAAAGAAGAAAACATGTCTCTATCATGGAAAGATTGGACATGTAGAGAAAAAAATTTGGAAGAAGATCTTCGACTTAGAAGAGAAGGTTAAGCTTCTTGAAGGAAACGTGTTGGTTGAGCATCAATCGATCGACAATTTTCCTTTCAAGTTGGAACTTATCAACCATCGTTTTCTCACACCTTGAAGAATGTGTGGGTAGTCGATTCTAGATGCACTCATCATATGGACAAATATGCTTCTTTGTTCTCCTTCCTGGATAAAGTTGTTGAGCGAAAGATCTATGTAGTTGATGATTTTTCCCTTGATATTGTCGATCATGGTGATGTTCCCTTTCAACATGGTAGAATTGTTGATGTTTATCATGTACCTAATCTGAGTGCAAATTCCTCGTCAACTTCCCAACTGATATGGAATGGTAATATTGTTGAGTTTTGGCCAGATCGGTTCTTTGTCAAGGATATATAGAATCATAATTCGATTGTTGTCGAAGGGATTCTTGATTCAAAGTATGGATTGTATAAGTTATATGACCTACCTCGACCGGATCTTGGACTGACTGCACTCATTACCTAGATCGACAAGAAAAATAGAATTTGGCATGAACGACTTGGACGTCTTAATTTTCAAATTCTAAAGTCGAGGGTCACACAAAACATGGTTGCTAGTTTACCCAAATTTTTCCACCAGATGGAGTTTGTAGAGGATGTGTGCTAGGAAAGAATCATCAAGAAACTTCTGACTCTCGAAAATCATGGTATGTTTAGAAACCACTGGAGCTTGTTCATAGTGATATTTGTTGTATTAATAGACCTTCATTAGTAGGTGAAAAGTACATCTTAACCTTTATCGATGATCTCCCTAGATTTACTTCGATCTATTTCTTGAAGAATAAGAATTGTGTCTTTGAAAAATTCAAGGAATTTAGGGCATTGGATGAAAAGCAATGTGGTTGACCTATTAAGTGTTTGAGATATGATAATTGCGGAGAGTATGTGAATTGACCATTTGAAGAATATCTTGCTAAATTAGGTATATCTTGGTAGTGGTTTGTTCCTCATACTTAATAGAATGCCATGGAAAAAAGAAAGAATTGGACTTTGGTCAAAATGAGTTGATGGCTTTTGTAGGCCAAAGATTTGTCAACTAAGTTTTCGGCTGAAGTTGTTTATTTTTCCAACTATCTTTTGAATTGTATTTTGACTAGAGTTGTCAGGTATGTGACTTTAGTGAAGAGATGGTGTGGAAAGAAGCCCTCAGTTAGTCACCTTAGAATATTCAGGTGTATTGCTTGGGCAATCATATTTCGGATGAATCAGGCATAAATTAGATGCAAAGAGTCATGCTTGCATCATGATGGACTAATTCGAAGAATCCAAAGCATATTGTTTGTTTGACCCTGTCAAATGCCAAATCATTATTAGGATAAAAATATTTTTTATGAGAAGGCTTCAGGAATTAAGTTGTTGAATGCTTCCTTTGGTTTATTATAGGATAGTCCTTTTGATATTATTGTCAAAAATGGATCACTTGTTCCCTTTTTTAGCATTTCGGGTAGGCATTTGAACTTTGTTCCTGTGTCAATTGAACAATTGATTTTTATGTCGACTGGTTCTTATTCGGTTTCAATTGAAATTGTTACTTCTCATGATTGAATTTCTTAACTGAATGATAGTTCACCATCCCTTTGTCTTCCTTGGTGGGTTGCTACGACGATGGAACTTTTGGACTTGGTGTTGGTGATATCTTTTTAGGAAGATAGAATCGTAGTCAAAAGCAGTAGACCAACATTGCGTTGATGACTTGTGTTCTTGAGACTTGTGATCCTATCTCTTATGCAAATCCACAAGGACAACTTGAATTGGAGCAAGCTAAGCAAGATGAGATGAACATCGTGAAATATCGATGGGTTTATAAGATCAAGTTTACCTCTGAGAGTGTTGTTGAGTGTCATAAAGCTTGTTTGGTTGCGAAAGGATTTTATCAGCAAGAAGGCATTGACTACACTAAGACCTTTGCACGTGTTGCAAAGATGAATTTTGTTTGACTGATTCTTTCCCTTGCAACTCACTTTGGATGGAAGATCCACTAGATGGATTTTAAAAGTGCTTTCCTTCATGGCAACTTATCTGAAGAAATTTTTATGGAACAGCCCCTAGCTTTGTGATAGATTCTAGTGTTGTTTGATGACTACATAAGTCTCTTTAAAGTTTGAAACAAGCTCCAAAAGCTTGGTATGATAGGATTGATTGTTTCTTTCTCAGTCTTGGATTCAAACATTGTGAATCTGATCATAGTCTTTATGTGTTGCATGATACTAGAATCACCTTAATCGTTGTTGTATATGTTGGTGATTTGGTCATAATTGACAATAATCTTGATCTAATTATTAGACTGGAGAGACAACTTGCTGACATATTTGATATGCCAAGATCTTGGTCTTTTGCATTACTTTCCCAGTCTTCAAGTTTTACCTTTGTTTGATAGTTTGTTCCTCTCTCAATCTAAATATGTATTGGATCTATTGAACCGCTTCAAGATTATTGAATGTAATTCGTGTGCTACCCCTTTTCAGTATGGGATTAATCTGACCAAAGATTGTCAGTCACCCAAAGTGTACACCACTCTTTATTGACAACTAGTCGGTAGCCTTATTTATCTTACTCACAATCGAATTGACATTTCCTTTGTTGTTAGAGTGGTTTTTCAGTTTGTGCAGTATCCACGTGCCAGTCATTGGAAATTTGCACAATGAATTGTTTGTTACATCAAGGGCACCTCTCATCTTGGTATCAAATATTATCGCAATTCAAACTTGTTAGTCAACTTCATCAACTTCGATTGGGCAAGCGACAATGATGATCAAAAGTCCACTTCTGGCTATGTGTTTCGCTTCAAATCTAGATCCCTAGTTTGGTCATGCAAGAAACAAAAGGTAGTCTCTCTGTCAACTACGGAAGTTGAGTATCGTGGCGTCATTAATGCAAGTATAGAGGTAGTTTAGATTCGCTAGCTCTTGGGTGAAATTGGGTTTCTTGTTCGAGCCTCGACTGCTCTATATTGTGACAATTAGAGTGCAATTCAGGTTGTTGATAATCCTATTGCCATTGTAAAATGAAGCATGTCGAACTTCATGCTCACTACTTGCGACAAATGGTTCAAGAGAAGGTCGTCACTTTTGTCTATTGAAAAATTGATGACCAAATTGTTGATATATTTCCTAAAGATAAGTTTGTTAAGCTACGATATATGCTCAGGCTTCAAGCAACTACAATTATGGGGGGTTGTCTTGTTGATGTAATTTCACCTCTTGAACCTCCAAAATCGTGTGTTGATGGGGGGGTGTTGGAATCTCAGGTTTTGATGGTTTATCACAGCTCTACTAGAGATAGTAGGTCAATTAGTCGACTTGCAGTTGGAGACAGTCGGTCGGGTGGTCGACTAGTAGTTGAAGATAGTTGGTCAATGGATTGACCTGTTGAACCATTTCCTATGTAACGTGTTGGATGACTGGATGGTCAGGTCGACTTCATAAGTTGGCTAGTTGATGAGACAACATGGGTTTGTAGAAAAAAAAATCCAACTACCAACGGTTATTTCTGGACAAGATCTCCCCATTTTCAAGGAAGTTGGTTAGATCTTGAGACTATAAATAAAAGACCCCATGGACCGATACAATAGAACACATGAAAAGTGAAATATATGATGCATTGTGATGTTCTGATCATAATGTGTTGTGGTTAAGTGTTAAAACGATGTATTTAGACACCATTGATCTTATTGGAGTATTATTCATTTTATTTTTTGTTGATATTGCTTTTGCTCTTCTCAAGTTTACCCCCAATCCCAACAAAAACCACATGGAAAAATAGATCATTGATGTACTAGATTTGTGGTCAAATGTCAACTTTGCTTGGAAATCCTCATTACTTTTTTCTATGCTAGTGTCCACGCCCTATATTTCATGTGATAGGAAGATGGGGGAGGTGACTTGGACAAGGGGTTGTCTAAGGAAGTCATATAGGGTGATCATATGGGTGAACATGGATTGGCAGCCAAGGTCGAGGGGTAGACTGGAATGAAAGGGAAAGAGGATGTGCTAGAAGGTTTTGGGAGAATGACCAAGGGTTGTACATAATTCACATCTATGTTGGACGAGAAAGAGACATTTTTTGCATGGAAAGAAATAATGGTAGTTATTATTGCCTAAAGATGGAAGGATTATTTTTTCATTTTCAAGGCCATATTAAGTTTTGAGAGCTTGGTACAAGTCATGGATGCTAGCATATTCTTGTTCATTAGGTTGGAGAAGATGGAGATTAATATGTTTACCTTTTCTCTCACATATTATGGTTCTCACATCTTTTGAGGCATGTTTTGTTGTTGAGTTCACAGATTTGGAGGTGAGTTTGCACATGTGGCCAAATTTCACCTTTTAGAGCCCTTATCCACATATTTTCATGCAGATTTACTTATTGAAGGTGCATCTAATGTATCCCAAGGCAAGGTTACATATTTGGAGGCATATTTCTACGTTTAATACTCTATGTCTCACATGTGGCAAAGAATATTTCATATGGAGGAGTGATCACCTATTTTGTGACATATTCCTAGAGCATTTGTTCTCTCACCATTATAATGAAAATGTTTGATGGTATTGCATGCTATTGGTCTTAAATTTGGCAGCATCGATAGTCATTCTCCAATGAGAGGCCATATGGGCCACCTTGAGAATAGCCAGGGATATTTGGAGAATCAACCAGTCTTGTAAGGTATTGAAAAAATCCAGGAGGAACGTACAACCTCTGTGAGTCAAAAAAAAATTTGAGATGAATGAGATGTTGTATGATATTGTGAGTCAAGATGTAATTCTAATGAAAAAGTTAGGGGAACGTAAAACCTCTGTGAGCATACACAACCTAGTGAAAAAGTCAGGGGGAAGATACAACCTCTGTGAGCATAGACTGACGAGTGCAAAAGTTAGGGGGAAAGTACAACCTCTGTGAGCCTAGTCAAGCCTTATGAGCCATGAGAAAAAGTCAAGGCATCTAGCAAAAGTTAGGTTGAACATAAAATTCCTATGAGCTAGAAACAAACAATCTTCCTGATATTGCAAATGATGTAAATATATTGATCTAGTGTGTTGGCATGTGTAACACTATCCACCATGAAGAAATTTGAATTTCCATGTATAAGAGTCAAGTTGAATGAGTTGTTAAACTCAAGTTGTAAAAGGTCAAGTTTTAAAAGTCAAGTTGCATAAAGTTGCATAGTTGCATAAAGTTTCATAGTTGCATGTTGAATGCATGACACACAATGCATGCATGCATGACATATACATGTTGAGTTAGTTCGCATGCATTGGCAAGTCAAGGGCGAGTTGTAACTAAAGTCTCAATTTTAGTTCTAAATTTGAACTAAGTGAAGTCTCTTGTCCAAGATCTATTTCAAGCTGAAGTCGAAGCATGCAAACAAGTTTCTATTTTCGAGCCCTCTCCTTCTCCTCTCCACACCTTTATAAGCAGAGGTCGACCCTCATTCTAATCATTGTGTTATGCAGTGTGAGAGAGAAAGGGTAGAAGGTTGTGAGTGATGATATATCAGTATAAGAAGGCAGCGTATATATTAGATTAAGAAGGCTACATATCTATCTATTAGAGGGAAGCAAAGTGCACCTACAGTGTTGGTGTATATCAACCCAGGAAAGGATAGCAAGCTTTTGTATCAGTTCTGGTGTTAAACAACAAAAAAGGACATCAAGCTTATGTATCAGTGCTAGTGCTAGACAACAGAAAAGTAAAGCAAGCAGCTTGTATCAATGCTGGTATATTTCAACAGAGAAAGGACGTCAAGGTGTTGTTGTACCTACATGTCATGCAACCAGGTCAAAGTCATATTGGCAAGCTCATTTAATAGAAAATTTTCATGGTGGATGTTTGTAAGTGATCATACTTTATATTTTCAATAAAAGGAGATTGTTTGCTGGGGTTTTCTCTATGTATAGGGTTTCCCCAGGGTATATGTGTTGCTCATGTTAATTCTTGTGGATCTACATAGTTTTGTATTGTTGAAATATATTAAGCCGGAATCAAAGTGTTGAAGAATTTAAATAAATAATTCACATATTATATCAAGCTCGATAATTTAACATGGTATCAAAGCTTAAGGTGTGAAACAACTTGTTGAAGTGTAGCAATAGGTACACATAGATCCAAGCGAGCTTGATCAAGTTTCCAGTGTGAGGTCCATGGCATCCTCCATTTCTGTCAGGGCCAAGGATAGGCTTGAAGGACCTTCCAAATTCAATGTGTGGAAGCTCAGGATAATGAATATCTTGTACGAGCATGATCTTGAGCAATATGTGACTACAATGATGGAGGAACCCACCTCTAATGCAGGAAGAGTGGCCTTCTCGAAGATTCAAGCAAATTCCAAGTGAATCATCTTTGACTCAGTCAAAGACAGTATAATGCTAGCAATGACTTCGTTAATGATTTCCAAGGACTATATGGATACCTTGGTAAATCTGTATAAGAAATGGGCACCAAGTTGGAAGAGGACACTTAAGCATAATCTTAAGTATTTGAAGATGGAGAAAGATGAATCAATAACATCTTTTTGTTCCAGGATAGCCCAAATCAGAGATCATCTTTTGGTCACATGTGTCATAGTGGATGATGATGACTTAGTGCAGGCCATATTTGATGGTCTTCCTTCTTCATGGGAGACTTTCTTATCCAGTTTGAGTGGCAGATACATTTCACACATTTGAAAGGTTATGGTATGATTTCCTTCAAGAGGAGAGTCACACTGCTACCAGGAGCGAGCCAACCAAACAAGATTATTTGGAATTAGCATCAAGATTCAATGGAAATAAGAAGTTCACTTTCCAAAAAGGATTTCAACAGAAGTCAAACACCAAAGGTATGTTCAAAAGCAAGAATATTGATACATCTAAGGTTAAATGCTTTAGTTGCAATAAGTTGGGGTCATTTTTCTAGAGACTTCTAGTATAGGAAGACAAATCCAAGGAAAGGGAAACATCATGCCTCAATTATTGAGGATGATGAATCCAAAAGAAATAAAAAAAGTCCTTCTAATGAAAGAGAAAATAGAAAAGAATATTACCTGGTTTTTTCTTTATCGAGTATAGTTATCACAGGGCCAAAAACTTGGTTAGTAGACAATGGTGCATCAAAGCACATGATAGGGTACAAGGAGATCCTCTCATATTTCAAGACAAAATATTTTGCAGAGTAGGTTGAGCTTGGGGATGGAAAATGTTACAAGATAGAGGGAGTAGGCTCTATCTCCTTCAGATTGGAATTTGGGGCTAGGCTTCATGTTGATGAAGTATTATATGTTCCAATGCTCAGGAAGAATCTACTATCAGTTTCAACCCTTGAGGACAAGGGATATTGGGTGATCTTCAAGGACAAGAAGGCACTTATGTGGGATAAAGGTAGCCACTTGAGTACAACATAACCTATTGGGACTCACAAAGGAGGACTGTACGTTGTGACAGGATAGTCAGTTCAGACATTAGCTCATGATGCGACCAGCTCCAATGAGTTGTGGCACTAAAATATTGGACATATTCATTACAAAGCACTTCCAAATCTGCAGAATATGGTATGTGGCATGCTCTCTATTTCTCTTAGTAAAAATGAAATTTGTAAATGATGCATGCTAGGTAAAAATATAAAGAAAGCATTTTCTAGTAGTGACAACAAAGATGAGGGAATCTTAGATCTGGTTCATTATGGTGTATGTGCTCCCATGTCATCTTTCTCACTCAGTGTTTGGTTGTATTATGTCATTTTTATTGATGATTACTCAAGAAAATGTTGGATCTATTTCCTTAAAGAGAAAAGTGACACATTTGATAAGTTCAAAGAGTATAAAGCATTTATTGAAAAACAGACAGGGAAACACATCAGAACCCTTAGAACAGACAATTGGGGAGAATTTAAATCTCTCCAGTTTGAGGATTTATACAAGGAAGCACGAATAAAGAGACATTTGATTGTGTCATATAACCCTCAGCAAAATGGTGTTGTTGAGAAGAAAAATAGGACAATTTGTGAGGAAATGAAAGCCATGATGTTTCACCAGGATCTGCCAAATTATTTATGGGAAGAAGCTACCTCCACAGCCGTGTATATTCAGAACAGGTTTCCACATGCTATCTTGAAGGACAAGACTCATGAAGAAGTCTTCTCAGGGATCAAACCTGAATTAGGGCATCTAAGGATATTTGGATGTCTTATATATATTCATATTCCTAAGGAGAAGAGGACAAAGATGGAACCCTCGAGAAATAAAGGGGTTTTTGTGGGGTACAACGAGAACTCGAAGGATTACATGATTTATGTTCCAGGTCAGAGGTAGATAGAGGTAAGAATGCATGTGAATTTCCATGAGGTAGTCGCATTCAAGAAATCCAGAGAGCTACAACATGATTCAGAAGTAGTTCAACCAGTTTCACCCTCTTCTAAAAATGAAGAGTCAGATGATCAGAGGGAGGAACCTCATGAAGGGCCAATTGATGAGCCCCTAGAACCTGCTGAAGAGTTGGAAAGAACTCTTAAAAAACCTCCAGCCAAAAGGATGCCAGGATGGCTTAAAGAAACAATGCAGGAAGCAGAAAAGATAGTTGATCCCAAAGGAACTTTCAGGGAAAGTAAGAGGCCTCACAGGTTTGGAGGATATGTTGCACTGATGAGCAACATCAGTGATTTTGAATGATCCAGAATCGGATCCAGAAGCCTGACAGGGCTCAAAAAGGCTCAAAAATGAAAGTGCTCAGAATCCGACGAAACCAGCGCCATTGCGTCTGTCTCGTCTTCCTGATTCTAGCCATATATTTACTTCGTCAAACGGGCTCCGTATGCGAAAGATATCGCGTTCTGTCCGAAAACCCAAACAGGCAAAAAAAGGGGATGACTGTACAGTCCGTACAGTGCCACGTGGCATGCTGACTGTACAGGCCGTATGACCGTACAGATGATGTGGCAACTTCTGGGGACAACACGTGGTAGATGAAGGAGCACATCCATGGGTGACACGTGTCACCACTGGACCAATCCATGGGTGACACGTGTCACCACTGTAAGGGTGACATGTGGCAGCGGATGACGTCAACAACTAACTGGGCAGGTACGGTGGCAGGAAACGTGGACCATCCGGCATTCGACACTTGGCAGTTTTTGGTTGGGTGTTGAGGTGCCATGTAGCCCAGTCATGGGATGCCACGTGGCACCCTATGGTTGGTTCGAGGGTTGTGTAAAAGTTTATGGTTTTCCCTGGGGTCGAACCCTCGACCTTTCCTCCGGGCTATGGACTAGCAGGACCGGGCTAACCGCCCGCTCCACATATGGTTCTTAATAGCTATATGATTAACAATGTATTTGAATTTTTTTGAATGGATATTCGGCTAGGGAAAGGGCCGGGGCTTAGCCCCAGCCCTTGCCACAGTTCAATACAATACCACATGACCACGACACAGAATATTGTGGATAGGGACCAGCCCTTGGTTCCCGGGCGGTAACATATGACCCGGGCCTGTCCAGAAAGAGCGCGGGTAGTCTGTTAAGCCACCGGTACCATAGAACCACCTCCAGTTTGGCGCACACGACCAGGTCTACAATCAACGGTCGGGGCACACATGATAGCCCGTGGGCCTATGCCAGCGCCCCACAACCAGGAGCTAGCGCATTTA
>JZKD02S0966582.1:57294-77267 GCA_000966675.3 Picea glauca
AATTGATCTTAAGCAAGAACAAGAAATGATTGTTGAATGGAAAATCAATCATAAGTTGCTTCAAGATAAGCTCATGTCGTGCAGATATCTCAAGTATATCAGCTCATTTGCAGTCATCTTCTTGATACTGTCATTAGTAATGTTTTCTACATGGATGATAGTGGCTTCAGTAAGATGTAGCAGGGTTCAAATAGCTAACAATATACTGTCAGTTGTCATGATTGTGTTACAGTTGATCTTGATGAGACAGGTGCACAGGACAGAGTTCAGAGACAGAGAGCAAGCCGGGTGGCCTATTCCGAGCTTGTTGACTGGTCAGTAACCTTTTGGGGACCAAAAGGTCTTTTAGTGTGGAAGTGTGATCCAGAATCGGATCCAGAAGCCTGACAGGGCTCAAAAAGGCTCAAAATGAAAGTGCTCGGAATCCGACGAAAATAGCGCCATTGCGTCCGTCTCGTCTTCCTGATTTTATCCATATATTTACTTCATCAAACGGGCTCCGTATGCGAAAGATATCGCGTTCTGTCTGAAAACCCAAACAGGGAAAAAAAGGGGATGACTGTACAGTCCGTACAGTGCCACGTGGCATGCTGACTGTATAGGCCGTACGATCGTACATATGACGTGGAAAATTCTGGGGACGACACATGGCAGATGACGGAGCACATAACCGATACAACTAGACCAATCCATTGGTGACATGTGTCACCACTGTAAGGGTGACACGTGACACAGGATGATGTCAGCAGCTGACTGGGCAGGTACGGTGGCAGGAAACGTGGCAGGTGACGTGGACCATCCGACATTCGACACTTGATAGTTTTTGGTTGGGTTTTGAGGTGCCACATGGCCCAGTCATGGGCTGCCACGTGGCACCCTGTGGTTGGTTCGTGGGTTGTGTAAAAGTTTATGATTTTCCCCGGGGTGAACCCCCGACCTTTCCTCCGGGCTACGAACTGGCAGGACCAGGCTAACCGCCTGCTCCACATATGGTTCTTAATAGATATATGATTAACAATGTATTTGAATTTGTTTGAATGGATATTTGGCGGGGGAAAGGGCCGGGGCTTAGCCCCAGCCCTCGCCACGGTTCAATACAATACCACATGACCACGACATGGAATATTGCGGATAGGGACCAGCACTTCATCCCTGGGCGGTCACATATGACCCGGGCCTGATCCGGAAAGAGTGCGGGTAGTCTGTTAAGCCACCGGTACCATAGAACCACCTCCAGTTTGGCGCACGCGACCAGGGCTACAATTAACGTTTGGGGCACACATGATAGCCCGTGGGCCTATGCCAGCGCCCCACGACCAGGAGCCAGCGCATTTAAAGGGCCAGCGCTTGGTCAAATATAGCATTCATATGACCAAGTTTAGGGGTGCGCGCACAGTATAAGGGGCTTATGCCCAAATTTATACAAAAGTGGGTTTTTGTATTAAGTTTTGGATTTTTAATTGATTATATGCTTGTTTTTAATGGATTTTCTCCATTATTGGGAGATATTGGGCATTTTTGGAGCCCAAATTTTGGGAGGAAGTTGGGGATGGATAACCAACTTCAGATCTATATAAACCAGGCCTATTTGAGGCCATGGAGGACAGTCAAAGTAGAGTTATGCTGAAGGGAAGCCAAGCCAAAGCTAGTTTTATGCAGGGAAGCTATTGAGGAGCAGACTTTTGTGGGCCATTTCTGGGAGCTCCGGACGTCCGTTTTGCGTGTTGTTTTCTTTGCAGGGTTCTAGAGATCTGGAAGAACATGACCAGATTAGTCATGTATCCAATTGGCACTGCTGTGATGTACTTTTGAGCTTTTGAACAGAAATAAAGAAGCCTCCCCCACCGAGACAAAGGCCCGGAGACATAGGCAAAGTTGTGCCGAACTCCATTATCAATTCTTGTGTTATGGTTTGTTGTCTATTATTTCATTTCAGATCTGCATATGTGTATATAGCTGTCATAATTCCTCTTCTTTCCTCATTCTTTCATTAAGCTTCTCAATTGGATAATTAACGCATGCAAAATTAAAACTCAACCATAGTCATTAAAAGGTCCTACGGATCATTGAACCTTCTTCATTTGAAGAAGGAGATAAATTACATGTATGGAAGGATGCCATGCTTGAGGAATACAGGTCTATTCTAAAGAACAATGTCTGGGACATTATGCCAAGGCCAAATGACAAATCAATGGTATCTTCCAAATAGATATATAAGATCAAGCATGCAGTAGATGGGAGTGTGGAAAATTTCAAAGCAATATTTGTAGCCATAGGCTTCACTCAGAAAGAAGGAATTGGCTACGACGAGACTTTTTCCCTTGTAGTCAGGTATACCTCAATTCAAGTTACTATTGCATTAACTTCAGTTCTTGGTTGGAAGTTACATTAGATGGAAGTAAAAACAACATTCTTGAATGGAAATATTGAACATGAGGTCTTTTTGGAACAACCTGATGGTTTTTTATTGAATAACAAAGACACTCATGTATGGAAGCTAAGGAAGGCCTTGTATGGTCTTAAGCAGGCTCCCATATATATACTTGTGTCTGCAGTTACTTAGCAGCTACAACTTTTTAGCTTCCTTGGCCAGTCAACTCTAATTGTTTATTTGGCCAACTCCTATACTCGACTTGGGCAGTCCACTTATTTTGTCGAATGGTCGGTATAGTCTGTAGGGCCAACTAGCCCCTACAACACTTACTCATACATAACCTCTATTTAATTTCTAGATTGTGTATACAAGTTTATCTCATATATCTAGTCATGAATTTGATCTCTAAAATGATTATGATTTTTTATCATTTACTTAGAGATTTATTTGGTGAATTCCAAGTGGTAACTTGTAAAACCCTAGGGGGATTCACCATCTATTTTACAAGTTGTTTCTTATTAAATGGTTATGCAACTTTAGAGCTTGTTTCTAACACTTTTTGGATTTTTTTTGCATAGAATGCATTTTTCCCTAGAGGAAACATCAAAGTCATGTTGCTCTCTAGTGTATATCTCTCTCTTGGATGGTCTTTCTCATGCTCTAAATCTGAAATTTCTATGTTATTTATCATATAACAGATTTAGAAGTTAAAGAGAATCCTTAAGCATGTCCTTTCTTAGCATTTAATCAATTGGTAATTGTAGGCACACATTGCACCATTGATTCATGCTAATTGTCTTCACTCTTTGTGCCCTAAAGTAGCTTAAAAGTGGTTCTAACCTCTTTGAAGTTTCATTTGTTGAGTGATAGATATAAATGCAAAGATGAATTTGGTAATGTTGTTTATCTTGCATATTACATGTGGCACACACATCCACTAATTCCTAACCTACTCTTTCAAGTGGATATACTTTAATTTATGCTATTGTTCCCAATTGTTTATCTTTAAAGCATTTAATTACTCATTGGAATCCTTATGCATGCTCTTGTTATATACAATGTGGATTCATTAAATTAAATAGTAATATTTCATGGTTTTAATTCACTTGAAGAGGTTTACTTATTCAAATATGGATTCCCCCCATGGCTTCTAATAGCTAGCCTAAATTGAATGGGAAAGTGTATTGAGGTGATAGTGGTGCACTTCCCATTTTGGTGGCCCACTTGGCATATATGTTGGGGATTTTCATAAGGGTTCTAGTTCATCCAATAATAGGATCCATTCCTAAACTATGTTAATATTTCCAAAGATGTGCCTCCAAAAAGTCTCCATCAACTTGTAAATATCCCTAATCTCTAAGGATCTTCGTTGAGAGACAAAAGCTCGTGCAAATGTGAAATGGAGCGTGCATTTTCAAGGGGTAACTCACCTAAAAAATAGTTTTCACATAAGTTAAAATTTAGATCATGAATTTGAAGGTTAACGTGAAGATGTTCTAATAAGACCCAAGTCATCTAAGAAGCCATGTGAGGAGTCATTCTTCATTTGAAATAAGAAATTTTCTTCCAAAAGTATAAAAAACGAAAGGGAATAAGATTTTGTAAATTCATGACTTATTTACCATAGATTTTCCTTATAGTTTCATAACTATTACCAATGCAAGTGTTTGTGATTGAAAATGATTGAGCGATAGAGTTTAATACTATTCCACAACAATCCAACATTGCTAGAATTGCTCCAGTCACTTTGATAGGCCTTGACTCAAATTTAAGGGTTGCCTACCTTCTAATAGAAATCATGAAGCATAGGTGACTTCAAGTGGGAAGAAACTATCTATGCCAAGCAAGCCCCATACTACAAATGATTATTAAACTACTCTTCATCCATTGTATATGAGTCCATCATAGAGTAGTTTTTGTTGTTGCAAAAACAGGTGGAGCCTTAGGGATATGGCAATATCACTTCCAATTGATCAATTTGAAAATCAAGTTCATTAAGTCTCGGAACACGTGAAATTGATAACACATCTAGAGAATAATTGGATAGGAAGATGTCAATCAATAAGGCACCTAAAAAATCTTAGCATTGTTGACAAAAACACATGGTTGTAAGCCTCAGGTACACCAACAATCTATCTTAGATTGTACTGAAAATGTTGATATTTGGAATAATGCAAATCATCTTTTCACATGAACCAAGTGTGTTACAAATCAAATATATAGTAAAGATATTCAGAGATTGGTCAATGTGGTGATCTAATTCATTTGATGCATATGGTGACTTGTTAGTCATTCATTTATAGAAATCCATTTAAGTGACTAGAGATTAATCTTGATTGGTATTTTGAGATACTATGGTGATTTAGGTTGTCCATTTAAACTATTGTAGATAAATTTGAAATTGAATCAATAAAATTGGGAAACCTATCATTCAAACATACATCTTATACATCAAGTCTCCAATGAAACTTTGTACAACTAAAAACACAAGAAATTATATTTCTACATGTCATATGATGTTACCAATAAATGAAAAATTCTAGGAAGGATTTGAATCCCCCCTTCCTATTTCAAAAGAAGGTATGTATACAACGACGCCACTAGAATTACTTTAGTGAATAACCTTAGGTTCCACAAGATTACTAGAACATGATATTTTCATAATAAAGGTGAATGCAAATGTAGGTCAAAAGTTTCTATGAATTATAAGAAGGGACTTATAAGCAAAGCTATGAATCTGCTTTAGTTTCTCAAGTTTGATGTTGGCAAAGTTTGCTTTGTTGTCCCTGTTTTCACGTTTCCCCTTAATTTACCTTTTGTGTTGCATGGTTTTGTTAGTCTTAGAGCCAATTTAATCACGATGAAAAATATTTTCAGATGTTTAATTTATTGTGTCTTATATATGCACTAACTTGAATATGATGGCATATATATGATCTTTTTCATTCATGGTAGCAGTAGAGGGTGAAACAAAAGAAGAAGAGGAGGTTTACCCCACACATTTTGGCAACCTGGGGGCCATAATAAGTTAAGGTTCTCTATACACTTTGATGTTGATTATGATGAATTTCAGCAACTAATTCAAATAGGACATTTGAATCTTGGTGGAAAACATGTTATACCTCAACCCCAAATTCCTCGAAATGTTATCTTGCAGCCTCACCCTGGCATTTTTAATTTCCTTGAGTCTCTTGTTCAACCACCTAATGATGGATGGGGTGGTATTCCTGCCAATACCTCCCCTGGTATCAATCAATGGCCTATTAATCATCCCCCTTCTCCACCTGTTCACACAAAATTACATGTCATTACAAATGAATCTATGTGTTCCCCTCCACCTCCACCCAAAGACCACAAAATTTCCATCCACAACTCTTAGACAAACAAAAGTAAACAACCAATCACCTCTCCCAAAATAGCTAAATATTCTTCCTCTGCTCACTTCAAGATGAAATCAACAATCGGTGGTAAGAGAAATATAAGTGAGTTGCATCCAGAAGTAGCACAACTAGAAGAGAAGAAGTC
Source organism: Picea glauca (assembly GCA_000966675.3). NCBI lineage: Eukaryota > Viridiplantae > Streptophyta > Pinopsida > Pinales > Pinaceae > Picea > Picea glauca. Next base: position 63,194 of record JZKD02S0966582.1, read on the forward strand.
TCAGTATGAAGACTTCATTAGAGAAAGGGAATAATTCTTCATAAAGAAATTCCCTAAGTTATATTAATTTTGTCTTAATGGATACTTGTGAGTGGAACTTTTTCTTTTGGACATATGGCATAATTACGATATTTATTTTTGAGACTTTACAATATCATATTATATTTTGGGAGTTACAACTAGCATATGTCATGATGTTTTCATGCATGCTTATAGTATACTTTATGATACTGATTTTTTATATTTGATTATATTATGGAGTGAGAAGGGAAAGCTATAAATTAGTATTGAAAATAAAGGATGTATAATAGAGGGGACCCCGCCTATTTAGTTATTATATTATTTAGTTTTTATCCTTATCATTAAAAAAATACTTGTCATATTATTAACTAAAGTTATTTAACTTTAGTAACTAAAAGTAGTTCAACTATTTGAAAACTACCTTTTGGAAAATAAAAGAAGGAAAAGAAAGACAAGGAGGACACGAGGAATTAGAGAGAGATACTTCTAATAAGGTTTTCTCTTGTTTCAAATTGAGATTTATGATATTCATTCTTTCATTTTCTGAGTTTTATAAGAGTTAAATCCTCTTGTTGACAACAGGATTATTCCAAAGGTGGAAAAGAAGAAAGGACTAAGAAGAATATATTTTTGACATGCTTCAGAAGGTCATTCATTTATCTTGGCAGTATCTTTAGTTTCATTAGAATTCCTAAATTAAATTCCAGTTCTGATTAAGACTATTTTGCAAAGACAAGACTTGATGAGCTTGTGGCTTGGTTGATCCAGTATATTTCAATCTTGGTCTTTTTCTTTCAGACACTAATTGTCTTTGTATTATTTTTAAAATGCAAGCCTAGACTTCTAAGTCTAATTTTGGTGCATAGCCTCGCAGGGGTTTGAAAAGAGGCATTTGGTTGTAACTTAGAAAATTCATCATTAATAATAATAATAATAAATGCTTTCTTCTCAATTGAGACTTGTGGTTACTAGTTTTAAGATTGTATTTATTCTTTATTTTATTTATTTAAATTTTCATAAATTGTATACATAAACACTTTTACTATTTTAGAAAAAGCATCCAACTTGATAATAGCTTCAGGCCCAAGAAAATATTTCTTGAGGGATGATTCATAATTTTGAACAGGATATAATCATAAGGTAACATTATTGCCTATCTCACCCTAGCTTGGTGGGATTCAAAAATGATTGAGTGAGGATTTTCCATTCCTCAAATCAACATTTATTTGGTGACCATACTGGGGAATGATATTTTACTCTCTAGTTTTTTCTATATATTTTGATTTTATTATTTGATTAACGACTTTGCCTACCTGGTAGCAACCTAACCTAAGGTTTCATGATCAAAGAATCATTGCATCTTGTCTTGTTTATTTTATTCCTGAAACTGCCCATACTCGTGAAGAACTTGAGCATTCTTGGGAATTTATTGCACGTGATATTGAAATTTAGGATCAGAAATAACCCCTTCAAAGGAAATCTCGGAATAGGACTCCTTAATAATTTGTTGTCTTATGTCCACTAATTCTCGTCTTTCAATAGATTTAAGAGGTCAATCTCCTGAATTTGATCCTCTCCTTGAAATAGGAAGAAAGAAATAAATTTTGGAGAATCTTCAACCTAAAATCAGAAGATCTTTTTCAGATTCTTCTTCAGAAGTAACTAGCATCTCTATATTATTTATTCCCATGCATCCCATAATGACTTCATCTGGTGGTTCTGGAAGTTCTAATGGTTCTACCTCTTCACAAGCTTCAACATATTCTTTAATAAGGAGTATGTACAACCATTACAATCTCGTTGTATCAACTACAAATCCAACTAAGATCATCAAACAATTCAGTTTATTCAAATTTGAAGAATATTTAAATGTTACTTAGTCGCATGTGTCTTCCCTACTTGATTTGGCTCCAACCACAACTCCTCTTCCTAAATTTAAGGAACATTTGCCTAAGTTCTCTGGTAATGGAACTATATCAGTGAATGAACATCTCATTGCCTTTTCTAATGCCTTTCATAACATTGGGGAAAATGAGAATGATACGTGTATGTGACTCTTTGTCAACTCATTAGAGGGGAAGGCTACGACCATTTTTTTTTGAATTTCCACCCAATATTTTGTCAACTTGGGATAAATTGTCATATTTGTTTAATTCTACTTATGGACAACCTCAAATCCCAACATAATTATTCAAATAATACAATAATCATGTTTATAACAAGGGTGAAACTATAAAATCTTTCAATCTACGTTTTACTAAATTGTGTAATCAGATCTCAGAAATTATTAAACCTCGTAATCAGGTTGCTTTAATGCATTACTATAATACATTACCTATTTCTTATCGACATATGCTTGAAGAAAATAATTCTGATAGTATAGGATCTGCATTACATACATGCTTGGAATTTGAGGAACAATTGGCTAGAATAGGTTTTCTCATGGAAGACTTTGTTAAACAGAATGATATGTCAATTGTGTTGTATTTGGTACAGGATATGAGCAATCAAATGTTTTCTTTTGAGAGAAAACGGGTGACTTATACGTCTACCCCAGTTGAAACTTTCACACAAGCTGTGTTTAGGAATCATCCAAATAATTTCCATCCTAACAATTATCCTCCAAAGGATATTCTTTCCAGAGCTTGGTGCAATTTTTGTGAAGATAACCATGATGAGAGTACCTGTGAGGTCAAAATGAATGCAAGAGATTGAATATTTGGCAAAAAACTGATGCAACTATTGTTGCCTTAGATTGGTCCCCAGAAGAGGATGTTATGATGGTTGATACACGAAATAAATCCTATGTAAATAAAGGAAAAGGTGGTCCTCCCAAGTCTACATTTTCCCCAAGTTCATCCTCTCAACGAACCAACCCTCAGGTTACAAAGGGTGCACAAAGTCAAGAGGTTTCTACCTCTTATCCTTCTTATTCTAAGCATAATATTCTAACAAACTAGCTACAATAAAATCATATGCATCTTTACTAGATATGGTCACCGTCCCAAAGCAACAAAGGCATCTAAAAGATTTTATGGAGGGTAAAACTTCCATAATTGCTAGTTTATATGAAGAGCCAAGTGAAGAAGGAATGTACACAAATAAATTAGGTGCATATAACCCTAGGAGTTATTTTAAAAATCCTCCCTTCCATGTATCTATAAATATAATGGACAAAATCACTCGTTGTTGCCTAATTGATGGCAAGTCGAGTCCTAATGTCATGTCAAAGATCGTCATGGAAGAATTGGGTCTTTCATGTACAAACTAGAATTCAAAGAGCATGTTGTCTTATAATAGTCAACAATGGGTTACGATCAGTGAAATCAAAGATGTGACATTAGTCTTGTGTGCTCATCCAAAAATAAGAACCACTTGCAATATTCAAGTAATAGACATCACAGTCAATAATTATTCTATCATTTTGGGAAGAGATTGGTAGGAATTGATTGGTGGATACATTTCTTTAGATGGGTCACACATGTCCCTTCCTAAGAATGGAAAGAACATCATTGTTCTCAAGGAAGGACGAATCTCACCTTATATTAAGAGTCTTCTACAACCTCATGTAAACTATATTGAGGAAAACATGGGTGTGTATTCTATTTTTCTTGAATAGAATAATTTTCCTCTTCCAAATATGGAATTAATTTTGCAGCAAGTGGCAGGATCACAAATGATGTCCCTTCTCGATGGTTTTTCAGGATATAATTAGATCAAACTCAAGAGGGATGATAAATTTAAAACCACCTTCAATACTCATCGGGGCACCTTTTCAAATGAAAGAATGCCTTTTGGTCTAATAAATGCAGGTGCTACTTTTCAAAGGGATATGCAGATATACTTTGACTATCTGATTAGTAAGATTATTCAAATATATCTTGATGATTTAACCGTCTATTCCATAAACTGATAATCACTTTGATCATCTTAGAAAAGTTTTCTTACGTTGAAAAAAAATTAGAATGTCCTTGAACCCTACAAAATCTATCTTTGGTGTCACACAAGGTAAATTTATTGATCATATTGTTTCTAATTCAAGAATTAATATTGATCCCGAGAGGGTTGTCACAATCCAAAATCTTCAAGCCTGATGCAGTCCCCCATCCCTCCTAGGGGTTGCTTGACCTCTCAGTCTTGGATCTTAAAATACTAATCTGGATCGACTCCTTGGGCCTTCAATAGACCCTGAAAAACTGACACACAAGTCCCTTTGTTGTTTCCTGCAAGTCCAAATTACCCGCGACCCTGCTCTCCGGCGCTTCTGGCAATACCAATTTGCGAGTACTAGCTCATGCGCTAGATTCCTTCTCCAATATGACCACGAACTGTGACCGTGGGCCAGTTCCCTTCGCATCTTCACTCTTCGTAGATTTTGCAAGCAGATGAATCCTTTTCCTTGGACTTCGGATCTGCGAAATCACCTAGACCAGATCTATGATCTGCGCTTCTCTGACAGCCAACGACTGTGATCCACTTCAGGACTCCAACCTTCGGGAGTTCCAAGTGTTACAACTCCATTTTCTTCCGGATTTTTAGATCAAGTGCCACGTTCCCTTCTTGACCGACGGTTGATATCTGTCCTTCATTCCCACTTTGGGCGACTTAGATTCAACGCTCCTCTGTGTCCTTTCTCCTGGAGTATCAATCCTCTGAAGTAGCAGATCTTCCACCATGCGTCCTGTTCCGATGGACAACTCTGATGAGCTCCGATGCTTCAGCCTTCGGGAGTTGTCATGCTTCCACTCTTCACTTTCCTCCAGAGTGACTTTTCTCCGGAGTAAATCTCCACTCTCCATGTGTCCCTTTGCTCATCAACGACTCATGTTGAATACAGACTTCGGGACCTTTAACCTTCAGAAACTTACTCGACAATTTCCCCGTAGCGTTCTATCATCGGAGTGATAGATTTGTTGCCTGATGTTCCAACCATGGATGACTAAGATGATTCTTTACCTTTGGAGCTTTGGACTACTTCTGGTCAACGGCTCCACTTCCTCCTTTTCTTTTCTCCAGAGTATGCACTTGTGGACTCCACGATCTGTTAACGTGTGTCCCTCTCAGATCTGTGGCCATGATTTACTTCGGTAGTTCGGACACTGGGATTTTTGGCTTCACCACTCTCGTTTTCCTCTAGAGTACTCTTCTCCCGGACTACACAGATCTTCGCCACGTGTCCTTCCTCAGATCGAAGACCTTGATGGAATCCTCTACTTCGTGACTTCAGGATTTTTTCTCTTTGCTCCACGCAAATATTCTGGAGATTTGCCTCACGGACTCTCCGATATGCTGCCACGTATCCTCCTTGATACTGACAGTGTAGATTCAATTCGCAACTACGGGACTTCGACAATCTTGCACTTACAACACCTTCCAACCTCTGAACACTCGGAGTGTCGAAGGACTCCAAGACTAACTTCCTTGCAACTCTTCCTTGATCTAACAGTCTTGAACAATTTTTCTTCCTCCTGAATGGATCTTTCTCATAAATTTGGGGAACCTTAAAAGACTCCACCCTATTGAAGACTTCTCACTGCTACCTCTTATGAGCTTGTTCCTTCTCGAAACCTCTGAATCCTCATAACGTTTCTTCGACACTTAGTTGAAAATCGACCCCATGCATGCCTTGCAAACATGTTTCTTTACACGACTCCTTTGTGAGTGACTATGCACCCCTTGCATTGGCTCCTTACTCAACTCAATTTCTCCTCCTGAACAATAGAACTTAAGTATGTTTCTGCCTGTGCACACCTTGCGAGGTCTTCTGCACTTTGTCTCAAATAAAGCTTCAAGCCACTCCTTCTGAACTTCTGAGTCAAAAGACTCTGTCAACGCACTCCTTGCAGACACTTTGCATTCCTTGCAAATAAAATTTCAAGTTATCTCTTCTGAGCTTCTGAGTCGAAACAAACTCTTTCGACACACACCTTGCAGACACTATGCACTCCTTGCACTCGCTCGTAGAAGAGAAACAATTGAAATTTATCTAATCCTCATAGATTCATACATTCAACCATGTAATGCATTCATAACATAAGAATGAGTAAATAACAGAGAAACTCACTTAAACAAAAAACCTACCATTCATTCAGATAGACACAGCAATTGCAGCACCATACATTTGGAATAATGCTTCTCTGTTATATTCATTCAAATGAAAATATACATGGGCTCATACAATGTTTTTCTGCAACTCTCAATAATGCTTTCAACAATAACCTTCAACAACAACTATCAGCAGCCTCTTTTGGGAAAGCATACATTTATTTATACAAAAGAGCTCATAGATCTTTTTCCTCTGACTACCTTAGTGCTATCCTATCAAATTAAAAGCTCTCGACTACTAAGGATTTATTACAATAAATGTTTGAGACAGACAGATAAGAGCAAACGCTTTGAATCTGTACCGCAAGCTATTACATCAAAGAAAGATACATCCCCCATCGATCTCATGCGATGGTTCATCTCCTAAACATTTAAGATGTTCTTTAATTACAATATTTTTCAGATATTACATTGATATGTCAACTTTAAAATTCAAAAACACTTCAAAATGCATGTTGGGGCTGAGTTGTCCTCCACCCATGCTTTGCTAACGATGCTCCTGCATCATACTCCTCTGGGCAAAAATTCATGGAATCTTGTCCATGAGATCCTGCACTGACTTTTCATGCTTCTGAATTTCTGCTTCATTTACCCAACTAGCATCTTCTATTGGGTGTCCTTTCCACTTTACCAAATACTCAAAATAAGTCTTTCTTCTGGTATTCTTACTAGTTCTATGATCTATGATCTTCTCCATCTGTGGATTTTCTCCTACAGGCATCTGCTTCTCCCACTAGATCTCTTTCTGATATTGTGATCCTTTTGTGTCGTCTTCCCTGTAAGGATACATGTATGAAATGTTGAATATGGGCGATATACCCACATCCTCTGGAAACTCTATCTCATAAGCATTTTCATCAAATTTCCTTAGGATCTTGCATGGTCCTATCTTCTTCAGTTTCAATTTTTTATTTGTTCCCCATGGGAACCTTTCCTTCCTGAGATGTGATAGAACTTGATCTCCCACTTCAAATTGAATTTCTCTCCTATGTTGATCAACTCTACATTTGTACTCTTTACTGTTGTTCTACAACTGCTCTTTGATCTAATTATGAAGCTTTTGCATTTATGTAACGAAGTCTCCTGCTCCAGCGCTTCTAAATTCATTATGCTCCATATCTCTCAACTCTGATACTCCTCTTAGATTCATCCCATATACTATCTGAAATGGACCCTTCCTTGTACTCTTGTTTGGTGAGTCATTGTATGCAAACTCTGCTTGTGACAAAATTTGATTCCACTGGCTACGATGTTCAGTGACTAGACTCCTCAACAAATTTCCTAAACTCTAATTTAAAGCCTTAGTCTATCCATCTGTTTGAGGGTGATATGTTGAACTAAAAGACATTTTTGTCCCCAGCTTCTTCCACAATGTTCTCCAGAAATGACCAACAAACTTAGTGTCTATGTCTGAGACAATACTCTTAGGCAATCCATGAGGTCTCACAACTTCCTTGAAAAACAAATTTGCAATGTGTTGTGCATCATTAGTTTTCTAGCATGGGATAAAGTGTGTCATATTTGAGAATCTATACACTACAAAAAATATGGAATCACTTCCTCTTTGTGTCCTTGGCAAACCCAACACAAAATCCATGCTTATTTCATCCCAGGGCCTATATGGAATAGGAAATGGTTGATACAATCCAGTGTTCTGTCTCTTTCCTTTTGCATACTTTCAAATCTTACATTTGTATACAAACTTCTTCACCTTTTCCCTCATACCTGGCCAATAGTATGAACTGATCAACTATGTAAATTTCTTGTCATGGCCGAAATGTCCTGCTAGACCTTCACTATGTTTTTCCTTCAACAGATTTTCTCTCATTGAGCATTTTGGTATGCACAACTGGCAACCTTTAAAGAACAATCCATCCTGAATCAGATACTTTGTCCACTGACTTATGTCTCTAAGCACAGGATTTGCACATGCTTCATATGCCTCTTTAAAATATGGATCATCATAGTACATTTCCTTAAGGTGTTCGAACCCTAAGGTTTTGACTTGAAATTCCTGCAAAATTAGATATCTCATGCTTAATGCATCAACAACTTTGTTAGCATTACCAGAAATATGTTTAATGACAAAAGTGAAATTTTTCATAAACTCTATCCACTTAGCGTGCCTTTGATTTAACTTCTCATGGCTGGTTATGAATTGTAAAGCATGATTATCGCTATACAAAACAAATTATTTTGGAACAAGGTAGTGCCTCGATTTCTTCAAGGCTTGAATTATTTCATAAAATTCTTTATCATATGTGGAGTACTTTCTCTTAGTGTCATTCATATTCTCATTGAAATATGCAACAGGCCTATTATCTTGGCTCAAGACTACTCCAATTGCAACTCCACTCGCATCACATCTTACTTGAAATGTCTTCCCGAAATATGGCAAGACCAGAATCAGTTGTTTTGTTATCTTCTCCTTCAATATCCTGAAGCTTTTCTCAACCTCTTATGTCCACTTAAAAGACTTGTGTCTCTTATTCACCGTATCCATCATTGGTGCACAAATCCCACTGAAATTTATAATGAACTTCCTATAGAAACTCGCTAATCCATGGAAGCTTCTCACCTCAAATATGCTCCTTGGCGATGGCTATTATTTGATTGCTCTCACCTTCTCTGGATCCATCTTCAATTCATTTGATGAGATTACAAAACCCAAGTAAATGAGTTTTGTTTTCATAAAAGAGGATTTCTTCATATTTATCAACAACATTTCTTGCTGCAATCTCCTCATCACTAATGTTAAATGCCTCAGATGCTCTTCTTCAATTTTACTGAAGATTAGTATATCATCCAAATACACAATCACAAACTTACCAATGAAATATTTCAATACCTCATTCATCAACCTCATAAAAGTACTTGGGGCATTTGTTAATCCAAATGGCATAACAAGCCATTCATACATCCCTTCATTCGTTTTGAAGGTTGTTTTCCACTCATCACCTTCTCTCATCCTTATCTGGTGATATCCACTTTTCAGGTATATCTTTGAAAAATAATTTGCTCCGCTCAAACAATCCATTAAGTCATCCATCCTTGGTAAAGGAAATATGTATTTGATAGTGATCTTGTTTATGGCTCTTGAGTCTGTACACATTCTCCATCCTCCATCCTTTTTCGGACTTAACACAGTTGGTATTGCGCATGGACTCAAGCTTTCTCTGACCAAACCCTTGTACATCAAATCCCATACTTGCTTATTTACCTCCTCATTATCTTGAGGTGTAAATATGTACATTTCTTTGTTCGACAGACTCGCTCCTGGTATTATATCAATGTAATGGTTGATGCTCCTGATGGGCGGCAATGAGCTAGGTAACTCATCCACTACTATATCAGCAACATTCTCTAACAACTCCTGAATTTATTCAAGCAGATCATCCACATAAGTACTTGTAAGGATGACTCTAGGATTCCTCACCACATCAAATTGCATCTCCTATTCCTTCTTGACTTCACCCAAAAGTTCCTTCCCACTCATCAGAAGTACACTTGTGTTGGATTCTTCCTTCACTTTCTTTTCCTCTATTGGCAGTAACATGTGTGTCCTACCATTTTTCTCCAAAGTATAAGTATTTTTTCTCCCATCATAAATGACATTCTTATCATACTTTCATGGGATCCCCAACAAAACATGACATACATCCATGGGAATCACATCACACAAAATCTCATCTCTATATCCTCCTATTTTAAATTCAACTAAGCATTGTTTAGTTACCATTACCTAGTGTCCTTTCTGCAACCATGAGACTCTATACGGACTCGGATGTGCAGTTGTCTCCAACTCCAATTTCTCCACCATCTATGTGGATACTAAGTTATCAGTGCTCCCACTGTCAATTATCACCTTGCATACTATGTCTTTAGTCTTTCAAGAAGTGATGAACAAATTGTTCCTCTGCACTGGTTTTCCAACCTCTGGCTCTTGCTTCAAGAGAAACTTATTCATCATCAAAGATTTCCCATCTTCTGCACCTTCTGCCTCAACATTCCACTTCTGCGCTTTCGAAATGTGAACTTAACCTCCTCCTTATTTATTTCTCTCAGGGCATTCCCAAGACATGTGTCTTGTCTTTCCACAAGCATAACACTTCACTTCTCCTCCTCTTCCTTGAGGAAAATAATTTCTACTGCCATATTGTCTTCCTCGGGAATTTCCTCCTCTTTTTGGATGACTATGTGTCTTTCCAATCTCGACCTTGGGCTTATGTGCCTTATCATGGACAATTCCCTTGCCTCTGTATAGACTTCTTCCTCTTCTTCGCTGGATCTATTACCTGGCAACATTTTCTTCTGCCTTCAGCGCAATCTGATCAGCATCCTCCACTGTCCTTACTGTCATCATGTTGATTTCATCTTGGATTTCATATCTCAAGCCATTTATATATCTAGCAACTTTTTCATCATTTTTCTCTCTATGTCCAACCCTGATGTTCATCTTGTATAACTCCTCTGTGTACTCTTTCACTGTCATCCCCTTCTATCTTAAGTTTTACAACTTCTTGAATAGATTTATCTGATAATCCTTGGGTATGAATTTAGCCTTCAACTTGGTTATCATTCTGTCCCAATTCTTGATATTTTGTTTGTCTTTTCATCTTCTGTTAGCCTGAAGTTCATCCCACCACAACGTTGCATGTCCTTTTAATCTGGTGACAACATGCTTCACCTTCTTCTCCTCATCGATGTCTTCATAATCGAAGTACTTTTCCATTGATCTTATCCGATCCAACAATTCCTCAGCATCTAAATTGCCTTCATACATTGGGATGTCTATCTTTGGTCTATCTCCCAACTTCACAACTACTTTCAGTAAGCATTCTTCTGCAACATCCTCTACTACAACTTCTTCAACTTATACTTCTTCATTCCCTACATCACTGACATATCCATCGTCAGGTGCTCTCTTTTGTGTTGTCTCCATAGCATACATCTTTGCGTGAAGTTCTCTCATCTCCCTTTCCACAGCTCGATTTTCTACAGGTGGCTCTGCACGTCTTCTAAGCGGCATTGTGCTAACCTTTTCTTCACACACAGAGCACAATTTGAGGCTCTGATACCACTTGATGCATCCCCCCTTCCCTCCTAGGGGTTGCTTGACCTCCCGGTCTTGGATCTTCAAATACTAAGTCGGATCGGCTCCTCAGGCCTTCAATATACCCTGAAAAACTAAAACACAGGTCCCTTTGTTGTTGCCTGCTGGTCCAAATTACCCACGACCCTGCTCTCTAGCGCTTCTGGCAACATCAATTTGTGAGTACTAGCTCCCGCGCTAGACTCCTTATCCAATATGACCATGGGATGTGACCGTGGGCGAGTTCCCTTCCCGTCTTCGCTCTTCGTAGATTATGCAAGCAACTGACTCCTTTTCCTCAGACTCTGGATCCGCGAAATCACCTGGACCAGATCTCCACTCTCCACACTCCACGTGTCCCTTGCTCATCAACCTGTCATGTTGACTTCTGCCTTCAAGACCTTTAACCTTCAGAAACTTACTCAACAATTTCCTCGGAGTGTTTTATCACCGGAGTGATAGATCCCTCACCATGTGTTCCAACCACGGACAGCTAAGATGATTCCTTACCTTTGGAGCTTTGGACGACTTATGGTCAACGACTCCACTTCCTCCTTTCCTTTTCTCCGGAGTACGCACTTCCAGACTCCACGATCTACTAACGCGTATCCCTCTCAGATCTATGGCCACGATTTACTTCGACAGTTCAGACTCCGGGTTTTTTGGCTTCACCACTCTCATTTTCCTTCAGAGTACTCTTCTCCCGGAGTACACGGATCTCCACCGCATGTCCTTCCTTAGATCGACGACCTTGATGGACTCCGCTACTTCGTGACTTCATGATTTTTTCTCTTTTCTCCATGCAAATCTTCCGGATCTTTGCCTCCTAGACTCTCCAATCTACTGCCACATATCCTCCTTGATACTGACGACGTAGATTCACTTCGCAGCTACGGGACTTCGGCAATCCCGCACTTACAACACCTTCCAACCTTCGAATTCTCGGAGTGCCAAAGGACTCCAAAACTAACTTCCTTGCAACTCTTCCCAGAGCTAACGACCTGGAACGATTTCTCTTCCTCCTGAATGGATCTTGCTCATTAATTTGGGGAACCTTAAAAGACTCCACACTATTGAAGACTTCTCCCAGCTACCTCTTTTGGTCTTGTTCCTTCTCGAAACCTCTAACTCCTCAGAATGTTTCTTCGACACTTAGTCGAAAATCGACCCCATGCACGCCTTGCAAATAGGTTTCTTTACATGACTCCTTTGTGAGCGATTGTGCACCCCTTGCACCAACTCCTTACTCAACTCAATTTCTCCTCCTGGACAATAGAACTTAAGTATGTTTTTGCCTGTGCACACCTTGCGAGGTCTTCTGTACTTTGTCTCAAACAAAGCTTCAAGCTACTCCTCCTGAACTTCTGAGTCAAAAGACTATGTCAACGCACTCCTTGCGAACACTTTTCTCTCCTTGCAAATAAAAGTTCAAGTTATCTCTTCTAAGCTTATGAGTCGAAACAGACTCTGTCGATGCACACCTTATGGACACTATGCACTCCTTGCACTCGCTCGTAGAAGAGAAACAATTGAAACTTATCTAATCCTCACAGATTCATACATTCAACCATGTAATGCATTCATAACATAAGAATGAGAAAATAACATAGAATTGCACTTAAACAGAAAGCCTACCATTCATTCATATAGACACAGCAATTGCAACATCAGAAATGGTGAATAACACTTCTTTGTTATATTAATTCAAATGAAAATACACATGGGCTCATACAACATTTTTCTACAGCTCTTAATAATGCTTTCAACAATAACCTTTAGCAACAACTATTAGCAGCCTCTTATGGGTAACCATACATTTATTTATATAAAAGAGCTCATAGATCTTTTTCCTCTGACTACCTTAGTGTTATTCTATCAAATTAAAAGCTCTCGACTACTAAGGATTTATTACAATAAATTTTCAAGACAGATAGATAAGAGCAAACGCTTTGAATCTGTACTGCAATCTATTACATCAAAGAAACATACATCCCCCATCGATCTCATGCGATGGTTCAGCTCCTAAACATTTAAGATGTTCTTTAATTATAATATTTTTCAGATATTACATTGATATGCCAACTTTAAAATTCAAAAACACTTCAAAATGCACGTTGGGGCTGAGTTGTCCTCCACTCGTGCTTTGTTGACAATGCTCCTGCATCAAAGCCCCTTCTTATAAAAAAGAAATCCAATCTTTTATGGGAAAAAACAATTTTGTTAGAAGATTTATCCCTGATTTTGTTAGAATGGTCAAACCAATTCATAACATGATAAAGCAAGATTGGTCATTCTTATGAAATGACGATACCGAAAAGGCTTTCATATAAATCAAGAGAGTAATAAGTTTTGCACTAGTTTTAGTGAAACCAAATTTTGAAAAATATTTCATTATATATTCTAATGTTACTGAAGAAGCAATATTTGTTATTCTTCTTCAGAAAGATGATCAAAGTAACAACCAACCAATAGCTTACACGATCCAAAGCTTGTCAGATGATGAATTTAAATATAATTTGATTGAAAAATATACTTATGCTCTTGTAAAAGCTATTGAAAAATTTCACCATTATATCTTAAGCAAGCACACACAGGTAAAAGTCCAGTTTCCTGCTATTAAATTTTTAAAAACACATCTTTTAGGAAATCTTACACATTGTCTTTCTAAGATACAAGAACATGATTTCATGATAACAAATTCTAACATAATTAAGGGATGAGATCTAGCCTTACACCTAGCTCAACATCCTGAACCATGCGCTTCTTCTGAAAATGATGAGGATGCTTTGTCTACACTTTTTCTTGTTGAACATGAAAATATTGATTTAGCAGAACATCCTTGGTACCATGACATTA